>JAKTZS010000031.1:74854-108742 GCA_030562575.1 Wickerhamiella parazyma
TTCTTTGACGCAAACTGCAGGGCGCAACCGACATTACTGACGGCAGCGAGCACAATGTCTCTGTTTGCCCGAAGACGTGAGGATGTATATTCCAAGGCGGTGCCGTTATTACGAACTGCGGCTTCTACGATGCTGTTGCAGTCTCGAAACTCTTCCGCTGCATCTTGAAGCGAGGCTCCGTTTCTCGAAACTGCAGCCAGCACAATATCTCTGTTGTTGCGAAGCCTTTGTGACGCAAAGCTAAGAATAGATTCGCACGGGCTGGTTTCAAATTGGGAGGAGACTGCAGCTAGCACCACCTCCTCGCAGTCCTGCAGTTCGGGTGAAACATACTCAAGACTCTGACCATGTATTGTTACCACCTGCAAGACAAAGCTCTTGTCGGATTGTAGCTCAGGCGAGGCATATCCCATGGGAGAGTGTCTGACAGGAATATGTTTGACAGCTGTGAGGATCACCTCTGGATCGTTGCGTAGTTCTAGTGATGCATGTGCGAGAGAACTTCCTTTAGTGATCGCAGCCTTGATGAACTCTTTGTTGTTTTTGAGCTCCCTGGACGCATAGCGCAGAACGTCATCGGAGCAAGCGATTGCTGCAAGCATAACGTCTTTATCGCCGCGAAAATCTTGATCGATTAGATTGTACTCAAATAGGTCGCGAACAAATGGTCCCCTTAAGTTAGAACATGTAAAACAAACTCCATTCCGAATTACATGCCGGGTACACACGGATCTCGATGTTGCAATCAGGCTAGTGAGGACCACCTGTTTGTCGGATCTGTATTGGGGTAGAGGTATCCTCACGATACTACGGGTGAGATCCATAAATGCATCTCTATCGGCATAAAGCCACTGAGGGATGTAGAAAGGTCGGAAATACAGCACTAGCTCTGTTCCATTAATTCGTGTCTTGCGGATGAGAAGCCTGTCCCACAACACCCAAACGGTTCGTTCGAAGTCAGTAATCCTTAAATCTGTTAGGTGGGTGAAGTCCCCTAAATACTCCAATTGCGAATATAGGTCGAGAGGGGTATCTTTCATAAAGTAGCGTCGAAACTCCATGTCATTGGAGCAATTTTGTAATTGAGTTTCAAACCATGCCGTACAATACTGATGCGCTTCAGGCCTACGTTGCTCCACGTCTTTCCTGCAAATATCGAGGTAGTGCTCTGCAATGTTGCTCTTTAGGCTGTAGACATTGAATTTCTCCCATAGAAAGTCGCTCAGAAAGAAGCCGCGAAAGCTCCTGTTTACCGCGGCCAGAGCGAGGTATAGCTGGGGACTTGGGTCAGCAAAGGTTTCCTCGATATTGGTGAACGCGGTCCAATGCAGCGGTGTCATGAAGACACGAGGGGGTTGCACCAGCTCTATAAAGTACTAGCACGTGATGTAGATGTTTATTTTAGATGCCCCGCAACTTGGAAATATAAGCCATGCAACCAACCGAGGGCTATATGGAGTGAGCTATTGGGCGCCATGCATGGAAACGGATTAGCTTAAATATTAAGATCCTCAAACTATACCTGCCTACTGAGGCGCAGAAAAAATGAGCTCGTGTTCGCGTCGTCTCATCACCGCGAGTCTGAAACTCAGGTTTTCGCGCAAATCGGGCGCAATATACTCCCAGTTTTTAGGATGGCTCATTGCGGCAACACATGCCACAATAATATTCTGTTGTAGTCGCTGGGACGCATACTTCAAACAAGGAGAATCGCCTTGAGAGACAGCAGCAAGCACCACTTCGTAGTCGTCTCTTAGGTGCCTAGACGCATGCTTAAGCTGAAAGCCACTATTAGAGACGGCAGCCAGCACGATTTCTCTGTCACCCTGTCCCTTTCGCTTCGAGTAGACCAGACCATAATAGCTGTTGGAAACAGCAGCAAGCATAATTTCTCGGTCAAATCTAAGGCTTATCGGAACAACACTCAGAGCCGTGGTGTTGGTAGAGACAGCGGCCATGATGATCTGTCTGTCGTGCTTGAGCTCCCCTGAGGTGATTTCCAGAGCGTCACCATTATTAGTGACAGCAGCAAGTACGACGGCTCTGTTTGCTCGGACCCGTAACGAAGCATACCGGAGGGCGGTGCCACTACTAATGACTGCAGCTTCCACGATGCTGTCGCAATCCTGAAGCTCTGGCGACGCAAACTTCAGCGCTCCCCCCTGGCTAGAAACCGCAGCCAGCACAATATCTTTGTTACCGCGAAGCCTTTGCGAGGCAAACTCAAGCGAAAGACCTTTGCAGGAAACTGCGCTTAAAACAACCTCGTTGCAGTCCTGCAGCTCGCCTGATGCAAGTTTCAGAGCAAAACCATTAACGGAAACCGCTTCCAAGATAAAGTTTTTGTCAGAGAGCAGTTCTAGAGAGGCAGACCAGTGGGGGAAACTGGAAGCATAAGGCCCGTCATATCGGAGAGCTTCGAGGATCACTTCCGGGTCGTTGCGTAAAGCCGGCGCTGCGTAAATGTGAGGATTACCTGCAGCAACGGCAGTCATGACAACTTGTTTGTCGCTTTTGAGCTCCACAGCGGCCTTTATAAGAATTTCGTCAGAGCAAGAGGCAGCTGCCAGCACAACGTCTCTATCTTGAAAGAACTGAGGATCCGACCGCATGATCACTCTCGATATAGTCTTCCTGATGTTGAAACAGTCGAAGCAGTATTCTGGATCATAATGGGTTGGGAGGCAGCTTAATCTCGATAATGCCATCAGGCGAGTGAGTGCTACCTCTTTGTCGCGCCTGAATGGGGATACATGGGGACTTGTGATACTGCGGGCGAGATCCATGTATGCGTCTCTAGTGTCGTGGAGCCAAGGGGGGATATTTAACCATTCATCACCCACAAAACGGACACCATTGATTCGTGTCTCGCGGTCCAGGAGCTCTCTCCAGATAATCCAGACCGTATCGTGAAAGCCCAGAACCCTCTCATCACGGAGGTTGTCAAACTCGCGAATGTACTCCAGTTGCGAGTAAAGATCCATGTCTTCGTCTTTGCCACTCATCATATATTGTCGAAACTCGGTATTGTCAGACTTTTGCAATTGGGCGTCAAACCATGAGGTACAAAACTCAAGGTCTTCGGGCTTTCGATGCTCAGGGTCTGTGCTGCAAATGATTTGCTTGCGTTGCTCCACGTCTTGCTCGCAGATGTCGAGATAATGATGGAAAATGTCGTTCTCTTCATTGTAGACGTTGAACTTTTCCCACAGAGCGTCGCTAAGGAAGAAGCTCTCAAAGCTCTTGTTTACTGCGGACAAGCGCAAATACAGCTGGGGGGTTGGCTTGGCAAAGTTCTCTTCAATCCTGATCAAAATCTCCATGGGCACTATCATTACGAGTGGAGGGTCGCGTTGAGCGGGCCCGGTTAGGGATTCGCGTTTTAATTGAATTGTGGGTCCCACTCTAGGTCACGTGACCCAAAGACACTTTGCCAAAAAAAATGGCTTAAACCATCTCTATTCTATACACAATTAAAGCATCAACGACAGGGGGTTCTCGAGGACGGCCTTGAGGGCCTTCATGAACTCGCCGCCGACGGCGCCGTCAACGACCTTGTGGTCAAAGGACGCGGTGAGGGTCATGACGTCGTCAAAGGCGATGCCGGTCTCGCTCTCGGGGTCCTCCACGGCGACGCGCTGGGTGGTGCCCACGGCGATGATGGTGCTCTGAGGGGGGTTGATGATCGCGGTGAACATGTCGACGGCGTTGTTCATGCCCATGTTGGAGATGGTGATGGTGCCGCCCTGGTACTCCTCGGGCTTGAGCTTGCCGTCACGCGCGCGCTTGCCCAGGTCCTTAGCGGCGACCGAGATGTCGCTGAGGCCGAGCTTGTCGGCGTCCTTGAGGACGGGGGTCATGAGGCCGGTGGGGGTGGCGACGGCGATGGAGACGTCGACGTTGCTAAACTCGCGGATGGTTCCCTCGGCCTCGAGCCAGTGGGAGTTGGCGGCGGGGACCTTTTTGGCGGCGATGGCGATGGCCTTGATCAAAATGTCATTGACCGAGATCTTGCCGCTCTCGAGCGAGCCGTTGAGCGCCTTGCGCAGCTCGAGCAGCTTGCTCACCGAGACGGTGCTCGACACGATAAAGTCGGGATTGATGTGCTTGGACTCGGTGAGGCGCTTGGCGATGGTCTTGCGCATGCTCGAGACGGGGGTGTCCTTGTAGGAGGCGGCCGAGGCGCCAGCGGCGGCAGGGGCGGCGGCGGAGCCGGCGGGCTTGGCGTTCTTGAGGTCGCGCTCAATGATGCGGCCGCCGGGGCCGCTACCCTTGATGTTGTTGAGGTTGAGGCCGAGCTGCAGGGCAATAGTCTTGGCGAGGGGCGACGCGTTGATCTTGCCCTTACCGGTGAACTCCTTGGCGGGCTTGGAGGTTTCCTTGGGGGCCTTGGTGGGCTCCTCCTTGGACTCCTTGGACTCCTCCTTAGGGGCCTCCTTGGACTCCTCCTTGGACTCCTGCTTGGGGGCAGGGGCCTTGCCGGCATCCTCGGCCTTAAAATCCTTAAACGCAGCAACGTCCTCGGCGTTCTCGCAGTACACACCAATGGGCTGGCCAACGGGAATGTCCTTGGCGCCCTCCTCGAGGAGGATCTTGGCCAGGTAACCGTCCTCCTGGAACTCAAAGTCCATCGAGGCCTTGTCGGTCTCGATCTCGACCAGGACGTCACCGGCGGCCAGCTCGTCGCCGACGGATTTCTTCCAGGCGCCGACGTTGCCCTGGGTCATTGTGGGGCTCAGGGCGGGCATATCAATGACCGTGTGAGCAGGGAACTTGGCGTAGAAGCGCGCCAAACGCTGGGCGGCGAGTCCGCGACGGGCAATAGTTCTCAACATGCAAACAAGTTGTGAGGGATGATTTGGCGAGTTTTTGACGGTGATTATCAAAGGGGGGTTTATGCTGACTAAGGTTTATGCACGCGCCTGATTAGTTGAGGAGAGAAGTTGGGGGAAGAGGGAGGAGGGGTGGGGGCAGAGGGAGGGAGCAAGGGGGAGGGCAGGGGGAATAGAGGGCGGGGGCAGAGAGGAGAGAGAAAGAAACGAGAGAACGCGGAGAGAAACCCCCTCCCCCCCTGCTACTTTACGCTCCTATTCTTGGCCCTTGCTGCCGCGCTGCTGCGCTGCGCTCATGCAGGCCGTGCATCAGATCATGGCAAATCGTGGCGTGCAGGTCACGTGCCACTCACTTGAGACCAAACGTTTGCAGACTATAGGCCTTGAGCTGGCGACCAAGCACTCGATCGCGCACCGGCGCCTCCTGTGGCCACTCGACGCTGTGCCCCGTCTTGTCCAGCATCTCTCTGGCGGTGCCCCACGAGTACCGAATAAGAGGCCCCCACCCAAATAGTGGGTCCATGTTTGCCCGTAGCCATTTCACCGTGTTTGGATCGCTGGGGTATCCCGAGCCGCACCCGTCGAGCTGGTCGCGCAGTGAGTAGTCGCGCGTGACCTTGGCACAGATGGACGCGCAGCTCACAATGGGAAATAGCGAGTCGGCCTTTTTGGTGACGGTGACTTTGATTCCCGGAAAGAGCCCGCTGAGCTTGGCCTGGTACTTTTCAGGAGGGCCCACCGTGTCGATGTACGCCTCGGTGACGTTGATGCCCGCGTCGAGCACTTTACGGATGAGCGCGGCCGTCGTATCGTGGGCCTGCGCGTTGAGGTTGTACGAGGCGCCGTCTGGCCTGAGCATGCCCTCGCTAATGTCCTGGGCGGTCATGACGGTGGTGGCCCATCCAATCTCGGCGTACGCGGGGTCACTGACGATGTTCTGCATCAGCTCGAGGCGCCGCTCCTCGGTGAGGACCTTTGAGTCGGCAAACCCCAGCTTCTTGAGCGGCTCCTCAAAGTCTTTGGAGCAGAACGCGGCCGCGTAGACCATGGGCCCAATCACGGGGCCGCGGCCGGCCTCGTCGACGCCCAAAATGACGGGGCCTTTTATTTGCGGGCAGTGGAGGTGCGTGTGCGAGCAAAGCTTGTTCTCAGCCGCGATGCTCGGGGGAAACATTGGCGTTAGTCAAAATGCGGCAGGCACCGCTTGTTTCGGCTGCGCACTCGACGCATTTTGTAGATTTTTTGCACTGTTGCAAGAAGCAGGCCATGCAAAACCGGTGGCCGCACTCGGTGACCACGGGCTGCGTGTAGGGTTTTGAGCAGATTGGGCAGAGAGGCTTTTGTGGGGTTTTTTTGGGTTGGGGCTTCGGGGCCTTGGGGGTTGGGCTGCGAATGTGGAGGAATTTGCAGGTATCGCCGAACCCGCAGTAGCCAGATTTTGCGTACTCTTTGCATATATTGTGTTCGTAGTCTGTAATGATAGTGATACCTTTGGGGAGGGGGTGCTTGTTTGGGGTGGGTGTGGAGCTTAGTTTGGTGGAGCTAAAAGGGCGTTTAGCAGGGGTTTGGGTGTTGGTGGTGGTGGTGCTGCTGGTGTTGCTGCTACTCTCGGTGCTCTCGGTGCCCTCAGATCTGGGACCACCCTCACTAGAACCACCCCCGCTGATCCCGCTACCCTCTTGCCTACCCTCGCTTATCCCCCCACTCCCATCCTCACCTTCCCCCTTACCCCCTTCTTCCCCCCTCACCCTCTCACATCCACTGATTTTCCGCTTTTTAAACATCCGGCCCGCCCACCTCTCACACCTACGTAATGAGCAGCCTCGAAGAGATCGCCGCTGCCGCCTCGGCGCCCGAGCTGGAGGGCATTGACAGCGACATCCTCAACGCCTCCGTGGACGAAATCCGCACCCACTGCCGCCTGCTCGACAATGACGTGCGCGTCATGCGCACCGAGTACCAGCGGCTCGTCCACGAAAAGAACGCAACCACAGAAAAGATCGCCTCCAACCAGGAAAAGATCGACAACAACAAGGTGCTCCCGTACCTGGTGGGCAACATCGTCGAGCTGCTCAACATCGAGGGCGAGGACACCGGCGAGGGGGCCAACGTCGACCTCGACACCGCGCGCGCCGGCAAGAGCGCCGTGATCAAAACGAGCACCCGCCAGACGGTGTTTTTGCCGCTGGTCGGGCTCGTCGACCCCAACGAGCTCAAGCCAGGCGACCTCGTCGGTGTCAACAAGGACTCGTACCTGGTGCTCGATACCCTGCCCGCCGAGTACGATAGCCGTGTCAAGGCCATGGAGGTTGACGAAAAACCCACCGAGACGTACAGCGACATTGGTGGACTCGACAAGCAGATTGAGGAGCTCGACGAGGCCGTGGTCGCCCCCATGCAGCAGGCAGACAAGTTCAAAACTATGGGTATCAAGCCGCCCAAGGGTGCCCTCATGTACGGCCCGCCCGGTACCGGCAAGACGCTGCTCGCGCGCGCGTGCGCGGCCCAGTCGAACGCGACCTTCCTCAAGCTGGCCGCCCCGCAGCTCGTACAAATGTTTATTGGAGATGGCGCCAAGCTCGTGCGCGATGCGTTTGCGCTCGCCAAGGAAAAGGCCCCCACTGTCATTTTTATTGATGAGCTCGACGCCATCGGCACCAAGCGCTTTGACAGCGACAAGAGCGGCGACCGCGAGGTCCAGCGCACCATGCTCGAGCTTCTCAACCAGCTCGACGGGTTTGGCAGCGACGATAGGGTCAAGGTGCTGGCCGCCACGAACCGCGTCGACGTGCTCGACCCCGCGCTGCTGCGCTCGGGCCGCCTCGACCGTAAGATCGAGTTCCCGCTGCCCAACGAGGAGAGCAGGGCCGGAATTCTTCAAATCCACTCCCGCCAGATGACCACCGACAACTCCATCAACTGGGACGAGCTGGCGCGGTCCACTGACGAGTTCAACGGTGCTCAGCTCAAGGCTGTGTGCGTCGAGGCCGGTATGATTGCCCTGCGCAACGGCAAGTCGAGCATTTCGCACGAGGATTTCATTGATGCCATTTCGGAGGTCCAAAGCAGAAAGTCAAAGAGTGTATCGTTTTATGCCTAAATAGGTTAGAGGGAGTGCTAATAAGGAGTTAGATAGCGATTTCACTTGAGGTGTGCTGAGCGTTTTGAGCTTTTTGAGCTTTTTGAGCTTTTTGAGCTCTTTTAAGCACTGAGCTCTTTGAGCATATTACCCTTGTACGTTTCAAGTGAATTTTTCACTCCCTTGTCTCTTCATGTGGAGTACACAAGCACTGCTTCTGGCACTGCTCCCGGCCCTGGTTGCTGCTAAAGCTGATTTCTACTACAGAGCATGCTCTAAACTGCTGTTCAAGAATGACCACTGGAGCGCCGCAATGAAGGGCATGTCCTCGGAAGAAATGTACGGAATGCTCTGCTCCTCGGACGATTTCCTCGCTAGCACCGGAAACTGTATCGCTACAGCCGCCAGTCTCGCCGAGACAACCACCAGTACACACAAGATGCACCAGGTGAGCTGGGACTATTTTGGCTACATGTGTGGCTTTTACAACCACAAGCTATCGCTTTCGTGGGACGAGACAATGCAAAACATCGAACAGACCCCACTCAATACCTCGTCGCGCATCGCTATTGACGCAGCTACCCTCGAGGCCAAGAACGTGCCTCAGGCTGGCCTCAGCTGGTACCGCGCGCGCCACGACCCCGATATTTTCAGCTGGGGAGTGGTGTGGTTCTTTTGCATTGTATTTGGCTGCCAGATCCTACTCAATGCCTGCCGCTGGTACGCCCCCAGACTCTCCAAAGTGCTGGCCGGCCTACCCGTTTTCAAGCAGTTTCGGTGGTGGTTTTCCCTGCCCCCGGCCCTCGGACCCAAGGCTAGCGCGAAGCTGGACAATTACGCCCAGCGCCTGCACTACTTTTGGATCGGGTGCCTCGTGGTGCTCAATATCGCCCTGGCGGTAAGCGACTATGACCGCATGACCTTCTCGAGCCTCATAAACCCAAAGATGATGGTGATGAGCTCGGCGATTGGGTTCCGCACAGGGTACCTCGCCATGTACCAGCTGCCGATTGTGTTTTTGTTTGCTGGGCGAAACAACATTTTGATCAGCCTGACCGGCTGGGATATGAGCGTTTTCAACCAGTGGCACCGTTGGACCTCGCGCATCGTGATTCTCCAAACGATCGCTCACGCCGCGGCATACCACATCATGTACCAGAGCGAGGGCCAGCTGCGCGACAACTGGGTGCAGGCCTACTGGATCTGGGGGTTTGTCGCCACAATGTGCATGGCCTTGATGGCATTGCATGGCGGCAAAAAGCTGCGGGCGGCCGCCTATGACTTTTTCGTGGTGGCCCATGTGGTGCTGGCCGTCGTGGCACTGGTTGGGCTGCACGTGCACCTGTGGTACACCGACCAGACAAAGGTTACATGGTACCTCTGTGTTGGATTTTGGGCAGCAGACAGGGCCCTGCGGCTCGCCCGCATGGCATACAATGGGGTTCGCACCGCGACCGCTGTGCAACACACCCCCAACAGCGTCACTCTGACGCTCGACTCCAAGTTTAGACATTTCGGCGGCTCGTACGCGTTTGTTCACTTTATGCACCCGCTCCTATTTTGGCAGTCGCACCCGTTCACGCTGGTGCCCTCGGACGACACCTCCAAGATCGTGCTCAAGCCCCGCAACGGCATCACGAGGTGGGTCATGCAACGATCCAACGTCAAAGTGCTTCTTGACGGGCCCTACGGCGCGCCAATCAACCTCAAGCCGTTTGACACTGTCTCGTTTATTGCCGGCGGCGTGGGAATCACTGCAATCTACTCGCACCTGCGCGCAATGGACAATCTCGCGAGCAAAGCCGTCTCTGTGGACTGGCTAGTCTCCAACAAGCGCGAGGTGGACTACTTTCGGCACGAGCTCGAGGCGTTTGACCCGTCCCAGGTGCAGCTGCGCATCCACGTCACAAACTCAGACAGCGACAGTGCCACAGAGGTACTCGAGCTCACTTCCAAGGGCGTCGAGTCCTGCCCCTGCAACGACAAGCAGGCGTTTTTGCTCGAGGACTCGCACCAGCTGACCCTGCTGGACCGGATCGTCATGCTGGCCGCGTCCGAGTGCCAGCAGTCGATGGCGTACTTTATTTGCGGGCCTCCCTCACTGATCAGAGATGCTCGCAAGCGAGCCGCACTGCAGGCAGGGGCCGGCTCAAAGCACATTCAGATTTTCGACGAGTCGTTTTCCATGTGAAATGTATAAATAATTTAAATAGGACGTCCATGGCCGGTTGCGGCCACGCTCGCGCGCAGATTTAGCGGCTGTGGTGCCACATTAAATGATTTGAACGAGCCGTCCGACACGAGCCGGCGCCCGACGGTGGCCACGCGGCCCTCGAGCAGCGAGACCTGGTCGATGATCCCAGCCATACGCCTGAGCGAGTTTGACCGTGTCACGTGCAGGGAAGGCTCTGGTTTGGGCAGTTTGAGCCTGCGGATCTCGTCCTGCGCCTCTTTGAGGTCGTCGCGGGCGCGCTGCAGCTCCTCGGCCAGGATGAGCTGTTCGCGGGATTCGGCCTCCTGAATAGCTAGTTTTTCGAGTAACTCGGCGTTCTTGTGCTCTAAATCGCGGATAGTGGCCTCCACCTCGCGTCCGCTACGCTCCATGTCGTCGTTCTGGCGCTCGACGGCCATGAGCTGGTCTTGGTTGCGCTTGACGGCGTGCCGTAGCGCGTCGGTCTGCTGTGAGAGGCTTTCCTGGATCTTTAGGGCGTCCTGCTGCTCGCGCTCGGCGCGGGTTCGCCAAAATTCCACGTCCTGCCGCGCCTGCTCGAGTTGGTGCTCGAGCTCGAGCCGCTGCTCGTCTGTTTCTGCGAGCTCGGCCTCGAGTTCCTGCTCGAGGGCACGCGACGTGAGCTTGAATTCGTTGAATTCTTGCTGGAGTTCCTCGAGAGATGTGGGGTCGTTCATATTATGTGAGGTTAGGTGAAAGTCAAGGAGGTGAGCATGAGACTTGAGGGTCTGATCGGGTGATCGAGTGGGTCTAATGGTGGGTCTGATCGGTTTTGATCATGAGGGCTTGATCGGGTGATTATAAGAGCCTGATCGGTTTTGATCATGTGGGTCTGATCGGATTTGATCATGTGGGTCTGATCAGGGGTCTGATCGGGGGGTCTGATCACGGGTCGAATTGTGGGTCTGATCGGTTTTGATCATGTGGGTCTGATCATGGCCTGATCATTGCCTGATCATGTGGGCCTATGAACCTGGCACCCCTAAAAATCAAGCGCCATCACATCAACCAACCCACCACCCTCGCTCGACGTTGCAACAAGCTGGTCAATCCGCCCATACTCGCCTGGATCAATCAAAGCAATCATTTCAAACTGGGGCTCCCACGTCTGGTCCTCGATATCCTCAAGAATCTCCTCCAACGTCGACACATATGTCTTGGCCTGCGCGGCATCATCACTGATCCGGATCCGCATGCGCGCACGTTTGATGGGAACATACTGGCTCTCGAGCAGCAGCCGTACTGCCTCGAGCGCCTGCCCCTTGACCGGCTTTGTGGTCGAGTACTGGAACCCCAGGGCACTGAGCACCTTCTCAATAATGCCAATCGTGTAGGGGCGCTGGTTACGGGGATTGACCGTCTTGGCGACCACCTGCTGCAGCACCTTGGCGTGTGCCTCTTGTTGCTGTTGCGCACGCTCCTTGTCGCCAACCTGCAGTTCGCCCTTTGCCAGGATCTCGAGCACGACTTTATCAACGTCGGACGTGCCAAAGCTCTCCTTGAGGTCGCCTGCAGAGGCTACCTCACCCTTATTGACATTAACAAAGACGCTCGGTAGCTGGAGCACCTCGTCGAGGTCCTTCTCGACGCCCTTGCGCCAATCCTGGACCTTGTTGGGGTAGCACACAATATCAAACTTGCGTTTGCCCTTGCGCAGCCGCACCTGGGACACGTTGGCCAGCTTGATCGAGCCTCCGGGTTGATTAATCACTGGCATGAGATGTGGGTGCCCAGCCAGGCCCAATTTAGCCTCGAGAGGCAATTTGCGGCGCACAATCAGACGCTGTTTTTTGAGGCGGCCGCGTCGCTGCTGAGGCACAATCGCCACTGCCTTAACCCCGAGCTCCTTGGGCGGCTTGGCCCGGGCTGCTGGCGGAAATTGTGGGAAATTATCGAGTATACGCGTCGCGACTCGCTCGATATGTGGCTGCTATTTGCCAATGTGTTTTCCAAGTTTGCGGCGAGCCACCCAATTTTTGTGGTTGGGCTGCAGTCCGAGGATCTCGCGGCGTTCCCGGGTGCGTTTGCTCAAATCAGGTGGGAAATACCCCGCAAGACCAAAATCTGGGTCCAGTTCAGCGGCAGGCTCGTCGGCCTCAAGCACCTGCTGGCGATCCCCAATGTGCATACGCTTGATTTGCACGATGCCGTGCTGGACGCTGATTGCGTGAGGGTGCTAATGCAGTCGCTCGAGTATGGGAGCCTCAAAACGCTCAAAGCTCTGATGCTACCTCGAGGATTCCGCGAGCTGTGTCGGTGGCCTCGCCATCTCCGGTACCTCGAGGCGAGCAAGGTTGAGCCCGGCTGGCAAAAGTGCCGCCGCATTGCTCCAACTAGGGCGATTCTGGTGCGAGTCAACCAGCCCATGCACACAAAGCGAGCGCCTGCATACGCGAGGATTACTGTCGACCGATGGGCCTAGCCCAGTTTTTGGAGGACAATTATGGACCGCGAAGTGGGCAAAGTGAGCGGCAGGGTGAGGGCAAGCGCAAGAGAAAGCGCGAAAAGGGGCGTAGAGCGGATGCCAAGGGGGTGAAGGGAGAGGGAGAGATGGATACAGCCAAAGTGGCTTCAGAGGAGGGTGGGGATCAATCCCTAGTCAAGGTAGTCGAGGATCCGATGGCAAAGGGTGAAGATCTTGCTCGTGGCGAAGAGCTGGCTGAAGGCGAAGATCTCGCTAAAGGCGAAAATCTGGCTGAAGGTGAAGATCTGGCTAAGGGTGAAGATCCGGTTAAAGGTGAAGATCTTGCTAAGGGTGAAACTTTGGCTAAGGGTGAACCAATGGCCTCTACAGCTACTGACGAGCCCATCTCAAATAGAGCTGTGGATCCCATGGCCAAAGCTATTTTAGACCCTTTGGCTTGTACAACTACACACGATCCTATCTCAGACAAGACAGCAGATGACCCTATGGCTACAGCTATTCAAGACGATACTATCTCAGACAAGACTGCAGATGATCCTATGGCTAAATTTACTCAAGACCCTTTGGCTTGTACAACTACAGACGATCCTATCTCAGACAAGACAGCAGATGACCCTATGGCTAAAGCTATACAAGACCCTTTGGCCAAGTTGGACACTAGCATCGACCCTAAATCCCTCGACGACCCCATGGCCGACCCCATGGCCGACCCCATCGCCCCCACTCTCCCCGCCGCATCCCGCTCACCCCTTGGCGTGCCGCTCTACCCCCACATGGCACCCCAAAACCGCTTCGGTATCGCGCCTAGCTACAAGTGGGACGGCGTCGACCGCGGGAACGGGTTTGAGTCGCGGTGGCTCAAGACGCACCAGCATTAAATACTTAGTTTACTTTTTGAGCATTTGCAGTAGCGACGAGGCGTCCTGGCTGTTTGCGTTTTGGTGTGGCACAAAGGTAGGCAGCTGGGGGAAGTTTGGGAGGTAGCTTGGAGCCGGGTGGGGGTGCCCAGCCTGGTGCACAGGGGTAGGGGCCTGGGGTTGCACAGGGGCCTGCGGCTGCGCTGGCTGAGACTGAGGCTGCGACTGAGGCTGCAAATTCATTGCCTTTTGCAACTGCGCAAGTTCTGAAATAGGCTCCTGACCCTGGGTTGCCTGGGGTGCCTGGGGTACCGGAATCACCCCCTTTTGCTTGGGCTTTGTCGTGGCCGGCTTGATCATATCTAAAATGGCCTGGCCCTGTGCATCTGCAGGGGCGGGGGACTTGGCTTTTCCCTTGCCTTTGGCTTGAGGTTTGGGGACTTTGGCTTTGAGCTTGGATTTAGGCTCTCCATTGGCCTCCTTGGCCTCCTTGGCATTGGGCTTGGCCTTAGACTCCTTAGCCTTAGATTCCTTAGCCTTGGACTCCTTAGCCTCCTTAACCTTGGGCTCCTTAACCTTAGCCTCCTTAGCATCCGCCCGAACAGGAACAAGAGACTCACCCTTCCAAGCAGACGCTTTGGGCGCCGCAGCAGGCTGCAGGTTGCTCTTTTTGGAACTAGCACTCCGGTGCCGGCCCGGAATACTGATGGCGCTCTCAAAGGTATCAGCACTCGTGCGGTCATAGGCGAGCTGCTTGAACCCGCACTCGAGCAGGCACCCCGAGTCGAGCGTGAGCCCGCGCTTGGTCTTGACCTCGCCGTCCAGGCTCGACCCGGCCTCGAACTCGTGGTCAAACACCACCTCGACGCTCGTGGCGGTCGCGCCGCTCTTTTTTACGCCAACAACAATGCCGCGCTCAAACTGCGCAACCTTGCCGTGGTCCAGCGCGTACATGACGCGCTTGCCGAGCGCAAAGTTCTGCTTGCGCAGCTGGTGGTGCGCCATGTCGGCCGTCATGAGCGCGCCGCGGTGCACGTTCTCGACGCGAACGGGCGCCTTGCGCGACGCCGGCTCGGCAATGTTGCGCGCCCAAAACTCGACCGCGGCAATGCCCTCGGGCAGCAGTCGCTGCGTGCCCAGGTCGACGAACCGCAGGTGTTGCGTGGCGTCCCGGATCCACGCCTTGATCTCCTGCAGCTGCTTGAACGTCTCGTCGGTGCCGAGCTCGGTCTTTTTAATGTCGAGAACTCCCGACTTGGAGTTGAGTGCGGCAAGTTTCAGCACCAGCGGGCCGAACCGCTGCAGGTAGCTGCCCACCAGCCGCACAGCGGCGTCGCTAAACACCCAGCCGCCGTGCGCAGCCTTTTGCGCATAGCCCTGCACCTTGAGATTATCCTTTGCCTTTTTCAGCACAATTCCAAGATCAAACTTGTTGGCACCAAACGTAAACAGGTAGCGCGAGGTGATTTGGCTAAAAAGCAGCGGCGAGATCCGCAGCGCCCGCCCGGCGGCGCTCGCATTGTACCACGGCACATTCTGCAGCTCGTGGCGCGCGATCTGGCTCGGCACCTCTGTCGACGGCTCGTGCACGGCAACAACGTCGATGTTGAGCTTGCCGGCGTTGTGGCCCGCGATCGTCGCCTCGCAGCCGTACAGCTTGTTGAGCAGCACGATCGCCTTGGACCCCACGGGGAACTCCTGCTCCACGGGCAGCGCCTTGCGCTCCCTGAACCGCTCGTCCTCCTCGAGCACATTCTCCACCACGAGCTCCATGGGAAACACAAGCGTCTCGGGGGAAAACTCTTTGCGGTAGTTGCCCTCGCGCGACTTGCTCAGGCCAATCAGGCGCTGCACGTGCACGAGCACGCCGCTCGGCTGATAGTTGATGGCCTTGGACCGCGCGTACTCGCGGTGGATCGCCTCGGCGTCCCGCGACAGGTCCGCGGTGAGCTTTTGTGGCTTGCCGCCTTTGTAAATTTGCTCGGCGTCGCTCACGGCAACCACCTTGGCCTCGCTCAGAAAAGGGTAGTTGATGTAGACGCTCGACTCCAGCAGGCGCGGCGCGAGCACCGCCAAATCAAACTCGGGTTGCTTGATGGTCAGGACAATCGAGTCCTTGCGCGACTCCATCTCAAACACCCGAACGTGCGCAGGCTCAATGTTGAAGGTATAGTCGAGCGTCTCAAGGGTAGGGAACCCCGCCAGAATGTCCACGCCCGTCTTGGCATTGGGCAAAATACCATAGACAATCTTGGACGCGTCCATGGCGTGCGGGTTGGCCACCGTCTCGACGCACTTGCACCCGACAATCTCGGGCAGGTCCTCGCCGCTGCGGTAGGTGCTGCTTGCGTTTGCATCGTAGCTAAACACAATGTCCTGGCCGCGGCCGTTGCGCTGCTTCTCGGACGGGCTCAGCATGCCCTCGCGCTTGGCTAGCGCCTCCTGGAGGCGGACCTCGTCGATAAATGGAATCAGCACCACTGACTCCCACTCCATCTTTTTGCCGTTCCTGTCTGTCTCAAAATCGTGTGGATAAAAGTCAATGATTGGCGACGCGGGGTCGGTCATGAGATCGCGATATGCGGGCGGCACGAGCTGCTTGCTGCGGTCGGGGAGCACGCCCATGAGCTGCTCAAACGGCTTGAACGGGGTGGAAGGGCCGAACTTGACCTCAAAGTCGTCGGTGATGGCCTCGTAGAGGTCGCTCGTCATCGGGGCGTAGTGGTCGGCAAAGTACCAGCCCCACGACGGGCAGCCGCGGTAATAGTAGCTCAAAACCCACTGCAGCCCCTCCAAGTAGTTGACAGCAGTGGCTCTGACCTTGGGGTCCTGCTGGGGCACGCCAAACTTTTTGCGGTAGTAGCTGTCGCGCCACTTGACAAGCTTTTGCGAGTACAGCTCCCGCTGGCGCGCCTTTTCGTCGGTGAGCTTGGCCTTTTCATAGGTCTTGAACGTGGCGCGCGCCTGCTTGAGCCACTTGTGCTTACCGGCCTCGTCCACCGGGAACTGCTTGGTGTCAACCACGAGCTCGCAACGGGTGCTGCCATCATCCTGCTCGGCCTCGAGCAGGCGCATCTGCGTCTGGTGGGCCAGCAGACCCAGCACGCTGATGTCGTTGGTGGTGAGGGCCGGCGGCAGCACGTGGGCGACGTCGTCGAGGTTCTCGACCAGCGCGCAGCCGAGAATAAACGCCTTGACCGACTTTATAAGGTCCTTTTGGTGCTGGGTCAGCACGAGCACGTCCTCGTTGGCATTGTCGAGCTCATTGTTGAACCACTCGGCGTCCTTGGCCTGCTCCTCGAACTTGGCCGTCTGGTGCACGCTGAGCGCCTCGAGCCACACCCGCAGGTTGCCAAAGTTGACGATCCCGTCCTTGGTGAGGTAGTCGTTGACCTCGAGCAGGTAGTCCATGTAGGTCTTGAAGATCACCGGCAGCGCACCGTCCGAGATCAGCAGCATTGGGATCTCGGGCAGAAAGTCGTTGCCCACAAAGAAGTTGATGAGGATAAAGTCGTCCAAAATGCGCTCAAAGTCATAGACGGGCGCGTCGTCGGCGCGCGAGGTGCTGCTGAGCACGTTGTCAAACTCGAGCTGCATGTACTCGCGCACGAGCGAAAGGTGCAACAAGAAAAAGCGCTTCTCGCTGAGCTCGTTGCTCTGGCTGGCGGCCTGGCGGCCAAAAACAACCTCCTCGCGCAGCAGCGCAAAGTGCGGCTCGTGGGTGCTCAGCCCGAGCATGATCAGGTCGGCGTCGAGCCCGTACAAGCAGTGGCGGGTGTTTTGGTCATAGTTTGGCTCGCTGCGCAGCGACCGCAAAAAGTTCATGATCTTGTGCTCGCCCTCGCCGGGCACCTCGTGGCCACTGAGCACCACCTGCAGATCGCGCCACGAGGCGTCCTCGGTGATCTTGCGGTTGATAAAGTACTTGAGATTGACCGTCAAGTTGGCCATAAACTCGGTGCCGGGCGTGATGCAGTTCGAGTCGAACGGCTCCTCCGCCGGCAGCTCGACACCCTTGTTGATGGCGTCGCGCCGTAATTGCTCGGCCTCCTTGGCGGATTTGAAGCGCCGGCTGCGCTGCTGGTTCATCTTGGCGCGCGGCGCCACGCCGTCGATCGCCATGTAAAACACCTTGCGCGGCTTGATGGTGCTAAACAGGTGGTCGATGTAGTTGAAGATCGCAACCATCATCTCCTGCTCGCTCATGCGGTGCGTCACGTCCCCGTCGTTACTGTGGGTGCAGTTGTGGATGATGGCGTTCATGTCGAGGTAGAGGTTGTCAAACTCGGGGATCACGTTCCCGTTGACCAGGTTGCTGATGGTGGGCCATCTCTCGCTGATGTAGCGATAGAATTTGGGGATGCCCATGGGGGTAGGTTGGTAGGTGGAAGGTGGGGTTAGTCAACCTGATGGCGACCCTTGAACAAAACTTTCTGAGGCAGCTAATTGCCGAGGAGCGGCGCCCCGACGGCCGCAAGCTGGGGCAGATGCGGGGAATCGAGCTCAAGTTTGGCGACACCTACGGCAACGTTGAGATCCGGCTCGGCAACACCTGGGTCGTCGTCCAGGTGAGCGCCAGCGTCAAAAAGCCCGCAGAAAACAGGCCATTCGAGGGCGTGTTCCACATCACAACCGATATCTCGTCGATGGCCGCGCCCCATTTCGAGAACGGCCGCGCATCCAAGGAGGAGGTCATTGTGTCTCGGCTGATTGAAAAGGCCGTTCGCCGCAGCAACGCGCTCGATCTCGAGTCGCTGTGCATTGTTGCCGGCGAGGCGTGCTGGATGGTCCGCGCAGATGTGCACTATTTAAACTATGACGGCGGATTGGTCGATGCCACATGCGTCGGGGTGGCAGCGGCCCTGCTGCACTTTAAACGGCCCAGCACCTCGCTCAAGGGTGACCGTGTCGTTGTGCACGACCTTGACGACCGGCCCCCGGTGCCCCTGTCCATCATGCACCTGCCCATCTCGGTGACCTGGTCGCTGCTCGACGACAATGTACTTTTGGTGGACGCCACGGCCGAGGAGCAGGAGCTTCGCACTGGTGATATGACGATAGCCGTCAACAGCGACCGCGAGGTGTGCCAGATCACAAAGGCCGGTGGGTTTTCGGTGCCAGTGCAACAGATGCTCGACTGCTGCGAGCAGGCGTATAAGTTTGCCAAGGAGACGACGGCTTTGATACACGAGCGTCTGCGGCAAGATGAAAAGCAGAGGAATCGGGGAAACATGGGTGCTGAAATTAATGATATTCATGATAGATAGATCAGTGAAAGTGATCAGTGAAAGTGATCAGTGAAGTGCTAGGAAGTGATCGAGTGCTAGGAAGTGATCAAGAGTACAAAGTACATTCAAGTACACAATAAAATCAAATACTTTACACTTAAGTACACTAGTACACGTACACCTTCCTACACTTTCGTACACACCGCTGACATGGACAGGCACCAAAAACAGCTCGCATCCGTCGTGGGCGCAGGTGCAATCACAATCCTCGGCTGCCTCGTCTGCCGCCGCAGCGTGCGTGCCCGCAGGTACGTCCCCAACCAATTCGAGGCCAACCACATGCCGCCTAAATTCAACCTGGCCAAAGACGCCGCCAAGGCGCTTGTGGACGCCACGCTGCTCTCCACGGGCACTTTTGCGCTTGCCGGCGCCGCTACCGTCTGGTACATGGACCTCACTTCCCTACAGGACTTTGGCGACCGCATGAAAAAGCGGTTTGGCACCGACGCAGAGGTGGTCATTGACGAAAACGACAAGGAGGTCGAGAGCGTCAAATCCGAGTGGCGCAAGCTGTGGGCGAAATAATTAAATCTCAATAAATGTACATACAACGGCGCTGGAGCGCGCCCCCCCTTACTCATGGAATACCTCGAGTTCCTCAAGGGAATCCACCCCAAGGACCCGCCAAAACTCGACCTCCGCATCGATAATGACCCGTTTCCGTACAGCGACTTTGAATCAGACAGCGAGCCCGAGTCTGAGCCCGAAAACCCCGAGCTCGACTGGCTGTCCGAGCAAATAGCCCACATTGCTCCGTCGATCGGCATCGAGGCGCCCCAATTGCACACCCTTGTTGCAGAACAGGTCAAGAGTGCAGCTAGCACCGATCAGCTGACGGCAAACCTCGTCGACGTGGTGGGGTTTGACCACCTCGACTTTTTGACCGAGCTCGCAGCGCGATTCGCCACCCTCAAGCCGCTGCTCGAGAGCAAGCTGGGCCTCGACGAGCAAAAGAGGGCAGATATCATCAAATCCAATCAGGAAGCCGCCCAACGGCGCAACCAGAACCTGCAGCCGGCAAAGGTCGACCCCAAGTACCCCCACGTCTACCGCAAACCGGGCACTGGCGGCACCGTGCTGAGCGCTATGGGCACCAAATTCGCCCTGCCGGCGGGTAGCGAGCGGATCGCTCTCGCCAATGAGGAGCGCGTGTACATTCCTGCCCCCACAGTCGACACTTCGTACCACCCCAAACGACTGCTGAAAATCAAGGAGCTCGACGATATTTGCCAGACCACGTTCGCCAAGTACGATACTCTCAACAAGATGCAGAGCCTCGTGTTTGATATTGGCTACAACACCAACGAAAACATGCTGATTTGCGCGCCCACCGGTGCCGGCAAGACCGATGTCGCGCTCATAACCATGCTCAACACCATCAAGCGGTTCCGCCACGACGGCAAGGTCAAGCTGGACGATTTCAAGATTGTCTATGTTGCCCCGCTCAAGGCGCTCGCTGCCGAGATCACAGAGAAAATGGCGTCCAGGCTCAAGTGGCTCGGGGTGTCTGTACGCGAACTGACGGGCGACATGCAGCTCACGCGCCAGGAAATCAATGCTACACAGGTCATTGTCACCACTCCGGAAAAGTGGGACGTGGTAACCCGCAAGCCCAACGACGACAATGGGCTGGCTGCCCGGATCAAGCTGCTCATCATTGACGAGGTACATTTGCTGCACGAGGAGCGCGGCGCCGTACTCGAGTCGCTCGTGGCCCGCACCCAGCGCCAGGTCGAGGCCACCCAGTCGCTGATTCGCATTGTGGGGCTCAGTGCCACGCTGCCCAATTTCATCGACGTGGCCGAGTTTCTCAAGGTGAACCCGCAGCAGGGCCTGTTTTACTTTGACCAGTCGTTCCGCCCCTGCCCGCTCGAGCAGCTATTTATTGCCCCGCGCACCAAAACGGCCGCCCCCACCCCGGCATCCAGTGAGGACCCCACCGCGGCAGAAAAGCCCCAAAAACGGGTCAGCGAGGATGCGAGCGCCAAGATCGACGCTTCCGCATTTGAGCAGTGCGTCAAGCACCTCCAAATGGGACAGCAGGTCATGGTGTTTGTACACTCTCGCGCAGACACAGTCAAGACCGCGCGCACGTTCCGCAAACTCGCCCAAGACGAGGGGATGCTCAGCCTGTTCAAGCGGGAACCCACCAGCGAGATCACCCGCGAAATTTCTAACCACAAGAACCGCGACATGAAGGAGGTGTTTGAAGCCGGCTGCGCAGTCCACCACGCCGGCATGCTGCGCAGCGAGCGCAACCTGAGCGAAAAGATGTTTTTGTCGGGCTCGGTTGGCGTGCTCATTTGTACCGCCACGCTGGCGTGGGGTGTGAATTTGCCTGCCGCAGTGGTTATCATCAAGGGCACCCAGGTGTACAACCCGCAAAAGGGTGGATATGTCGACCTTGGCATTTCGGACGTGATCCAGATCTTTGGCCGTGCCGGTCGACCACAGTTTGAAAAGTTTGGTACTGGTATCCTTGTCACAACGCCGGACCGCCTCGACCACTATGTGTCGCTCATCACCAACCAGTTCCCGATTGAAAGCCGCATGGGAGGGCGTCTTGCCGATAATCTCAATGCCGAGATCGCCCTTGGCACGGTAACCAACCTCAGCGAAGCGGTTTCATGGTTGGGCTATACCTATCTCTATGTGCGCATGCGCAAGGCCCCGCAGTCTTATGGAGTGCTCTATAAAGAGGTTCAGGATGACCCATATCTTGTTCAAATACGCCGCAAGCTCATTATCACCGCTGCACAGCGGCTTCAAGAGGTGCAGATGATTGTGTTTGACGAGGACTCTGAATCGTTTATCGCCAAGGATATTGGGCGTATTGCCAGTGAGTTTTATCTGCTCAACACGAGTATCGAGGTGTTCAACAAGGCGCTCACCTCGAGCAGCTCCGAGGAGACCATTTTCGCGACGCTTGGTCTCAGCGGCGAGTTTGACTCCATCAGGGCTCGCAACGACGAGCAAGACGAGCTCAAGAAGCTGCAAAAGAAGGCGCACTACAAAATCAAGCAGGGTATTGATTCTTCAGAGGGCAAGACCAACGCGCTGCTCCAGGCCTACATTAGCCAGATCAGTATCGAGGCCGGCGCGCTTAGTGCAGACACCCACTATATTGCCCAGAACGCCGCACGTATTGTGCGCGCGCTTTTCCTTCTCAGCGTGAGCCGGCGGTGGGGCCTCGTGAGCCAAATCATGCTGGACATTGACAAGTCCATCAAGAAGCGCATGTGGCCCGAGTCGCACCCAATGCTACAGTTTAGTCTCACCAACCAAATCAAGCGCCAGCTCGAGGCCAAGAACCCGGCCATTGAGGACCTCAAGGTGATGAGCGCCAACGAGCTCGGCGACCTGGTGCACAATCAGGGTATGGGCCCGCGCCTCGCCACGATGGTCGCAAAGTTTCCCACAGTGAGCATTTTCGACGCCCAGGTCAAGCCAATCACGTCCCGCGTCATGCGCATCGAGCTCGAGGTTGTGGGCAATTTCAGGTGGGACCACTTTATGCACGGCAAGGCGCAGTACTTTTGGATTTGGGTCCAGGAGGATACCAACGATTTGGAAATTATTCACTCGGAGCGCCTGATTCTTTACGCGGCGAGCGTAAACAACACCCACAATTTCGACTTTGCCATCCCCGTCAAGGACCCAGCGCCGGACCAGCTCATCATCCGAATCGTTAACGACACGTGGCTGGGCTCCGAGGCCATTGCGCCGCTGTCGTTCAAGCACCTTATCTCGCCCGAGGCGCAGCCCATCAAGACGCAACTGCTCAACCTGCGGCCGCTGCCCGTGAGCGCGCTGCACAACCCGGCGGTCGAAAGGTACTATGGCGCCAAGTTTGACTTTTTCAACCCCATGCAGACCATGGTGTTTCACTCGCTCTACAACGCCAAGACGCCCGTGCTGCTCGGGTCGCCCACCGGGTCGGGCAAGACCATCGCCTGCGAGCTGGCGATCTGGGCCGCCCTGCGTGACCAGCCCGAGGGAAAGATTGTATACATTGCGCCCATGAAGGCGCTGGTCAAGGAGCGAGTGCACGACTGGAACAAGGGCCTGTGCCGGGTGGGCAGCGGCCTCAAGCTGGTCGAGCTCACGGGCGACACCAACCCCGATCCCGAGTCGATTCGCAGCGCAAATATCATCATTACCACCCCGGAAAAGTTTGATGGTATCAGCCGCAGCTGGCAGACGCGCAAGTTTGTGCAGCAGGTGTCGCTAATTATCATGGACGAGATCCACCTGCTGGCGAGCGACCGCGGCGCCATCCTGGAGATGATTGTGAGCCGCATGAACTTTGTGCGCAAGAGTGTGGGCCACGACGTGCGGCTGATGGGCATGTCGACTGCGGTAGCCAACGCCGGCGACATGGCCAGCTGGTTGGGCGTCTCCTCCAACGCGGGGCTGTTTAATTTCCCCTCGAGTGTACGCCCCGTGCCGCTCGAGATGTATATTGATGGTTTCCCGGAAATGACCGGCTTTTGCCCATTCATGAAGAGCATGAACAAACCGGCGTTTTTGGCAATCAAGCGCCACTCGCCGAGCAAGCCCGTGCTGGTGTTTGTGCCGTCGCGCCGCCAGACCCGCCTGACTGCGCAGGATTTTATCCACATGTGCGGCAACGAGAGCAACCCGCGGCGGTTCTTGCACATGCCAGAAACCGAGCTCGAGTTTTACACAGAGCAGATCCAGGACGACACCCTCAAGCTGTCGATCCAGTTTGGCATTGCAGTGCACCATGCCGGGCTGGTAGACTCTGATCGCAGGATTGCACACGAGCTGTTTGCGCAGAGTAAAGTACAGATCCTGATTGCCACCTCGACGCTCGCGTGGGGCGTCAACTTGCCCGCGTACCTGGTGGTGGTAAAGGGAACGCAGTTTTACGACAAAAAGACTGAAAAGTACCGTGATATGGACCTCACCGATGTGCTCCAAATGATGGGCCGCGCGGGCCGCCCCGGGTTTGACACTAGTGGAGTGGCGTGCGTGTTCACCAAGCAGAGCACAAAATCGTTCTACAAGTACTTTTTGAATATCGGCTTTCCAGTGGAGAGCTCGCTGCACAAGTTTATGGAGGACCACATTGGTGCCGAGATCTCGTCGGGGACAATCGACACGCGGCAGGGGATCCTGGACTTTTTGACCTGGACGTTTTTGTACCGGCGCATTCATGCCAACCCGAGCTATTATGGCGTAGAGCAGAACCATGTGACCGAGTGGCTGGTTGAGCGCGTGGACAGGTGCCTTGCCGAGCTGAGCGGCTCGAGCTGTATCGGCAAGACGCTGGGCGAGAATGGCGTGGAGATCATCACGCCCACTGCCTACCTAAAAATCAGCTCGTTCTACTACCTCTCGCACAAGACCATGCGGGGCTTTTTGGCCCAAATCACCGACAAGATGCAGCCAGTGGACGTGCTCAAGTGCCTGGCGCTGGCCACCGAATACGACGAGCTTGCCATCCGGCACAATGAAGACCTGCTCAATGAAGAGCTCAGTAGGCACGTGCCGTACCATGGCGACCTGCTGGGCCTGCGGATGGTCGACCCGCACGTCAAGGCGTTTTTGCTAGTACAGGCCAAGATGAAGCGCGTGGGGCTGCCTATTGAGGATTATATTCAAGATACCATTACCGTGCTCGATAATGCGATCC
The DNA here is from genome assembly GCA_030562575.1 of Wickerhamiella parazyma. Lineage (NCBI taxonomy): Eukaryota > Fungi > Ascomycota > Dipodascomycetes > Dipodascales > Trichomonascaceae > Wickerhamiella > Wickerhamiella parazyma. The sequence goes on from JAKTZS010000031.1 coordinate 99,225, forward strand.
GTATTCTACAGGCGATGCTCGACACGGCAGCGACGCTGGGCTACTTTGCCAGTTGCGTGACCATCGTGCACACGCTGCGCTGCATCAAGCAGGGCTGTGATACGGGAGATAATATGCTGAGGGTGCTTCCCGGTCTATGGCGCACAAAGAGCACCAAGCCAATCGCCAAGGTGGGCACCGCCGACCTCAAGAAGCTGCGGGTGCCTGAGGAGTACGTGGACGACTTTAGGCTGGCCCTCAAGGCGATTCCGCGGCCCAAGCTTGAGAATGGCGAGCTTGTGCTGGGCGTGCGCAAAAAGCCCGTGTGGTGCGGCCACTACCACAAGCCGCAGGTTGAGTCGTGGGTGGTGCTGCACGAGATTGACGGGGTTGTTCAGTCGCTTGAGCGCGTTCAGCGGCGCACGACGATAATTCCGCCGCACAAGGGGAGTATCCATGTGATGAATGATACTATTGCGAATGATTTTGGGCTGAGTTCCAATTAGTTTAAGGTGCAAGGCGGTATTTGCAGCTGTCTGCGCAATCGAGCTCTGTGCTACCAAGCTCTACGCTAGCTCTACGCTAGCTCTCCTCAAATAAATAAACTGCTCGCTAGTCTACCAAAGCGGACTCGTCGTCCTCGACCTTTTTGGGCCCGTTGATCACGCGCACGCCCAGCCGCACGAGCTCGTTGGCGGTGTTTTTCGCCAACACCGTCGACCCGCGCCGGATCCCCGACGCAACACCGCTCTCGCGGCGGTACTCCTTGACCGGGGTCACCACGAACTTTTTGATGCCGCCGGCCACCTGGATAATCGACTTGAGCGGGCCCAGCCCGCGCAGCAGGCTGATGAGCTGGTTGTTGCGCACGTCCGGCGTCCAGGTGTTGCTGAGCGCGGCGCCCAGCTGGCTGAACCCGCTCACCCCGTGCAAAATCACATGGCGCAGCACGATGCTCGACTTTTCCACCACAAAGATATTCATAAACTCGGCGGCGTGCCCACTGCGCAGCCCGGCGTAGTCGACCTTCTTGGGCTTGTAGTCGAGGCAAATGTGCAGATCCGCCAGCTCGAACCGCTGGATGAACGGCTGCAGCGACGGCGGCTGCGGCGCAAACTCTTCTTCGAGCGCCGGCTCGGGCTCAAACTCAAAGAACCGCGTGAGAAACTCGAGCGTGTCCTGGTCGAGCTGGACCCGCAGCGGCGCGACGTTGGCGCTGATGCGCAGCTCGGGGTCGTGCGAGTGCACTTTTTCGACGTGCAGCGACGCCATGGTCCCGCGCTTGTGGCCCTGCGCCGCCTTGTCGTACGACAGCAGCAGCTTCCAGCTGGAGGTGGGCACCAGGTCACGCACGGCAAACTCCTCGACTGTGAGCGCCGCACTACTCACCAGGTCGCCCATTTCTTGTGGTGTAAACATCTTGGTGTCCAGCTTGAGGTTGCGCAGCCGCAGCGACGCCTTGGGGGCCGCCGAGCGCCGCAGGGCCTGGCCGCCCAGGTCGTGCTCGATCTCCTCGCTAAAGTTCATATCCCTGGCGAGCTTGGCGCCAATGTACACCGAATTAAACATCAGGTCGCCCACGATGGGCGACTCTTGCAGGTCGAGCTCGTTGAGCTGGGTGGTCACATGCGACACCCGGTCAACGGCCGCCTGCAGCGCCTTGCGAGTACTGCCGAGATCGTAGCCGTCGTAGAGATCAAAGCTCACACTCTTGAACAGCAGCTTGACCCGCACGGCCGGCTGCTGCGAGGCCTTGGGCGACGCGCTGCGCCGGCTCAATAAATAGTCCTCCTGTATGGCGAGGGGGATCGCAGGGCTGGCCTGCATGCTAGCGGCAAGGTCCACAAAGTTCTCCTCGAGCGACTGCGACTTGGGATAGTAGCTCTCGACGTACTGCAGGCCTGCCTTGCTTGTCGAGCCCTTGGCACCAAACGCGTCCTCGTCAATGTCGGCAAACACATTGAGACCCTCGGGGCCGTCGACGCTGAACACCACGCTCTCCGCGGGCGGCCGGAGGTGGTCGGCCAGCTGCTTGAGGGCATGAAACGAGTCGGTCGCGCAGCACCCCACAATCTTGGCCACCGTTAGGGCAAACTGGCTTTTGGAAAAGTTCCCGCGCACATTGAGCCCCTCGAGAGTGGCGAGCTCGATCTCGTGGCGGCTGTCGTGCATCACGAGCTGCAGCAGCGGGAGGTGCGCGTTCATCCAGTCCTCCTTGAGGTTGGCGTTGAGGACTTGGTCCACTTTAATGCCGAGTTTGGTGTTGTTTGCCTCGAGTGTGCATGAGCCTTTGAGAAAGATGTCAATGGGGAATGGGAACAAGAGGGTAGGGGGGGTATGATCCTGGGGCTCTCCTGGCTCTCTCTGCTCTGCTTGGGCTCTCTGCTGCTCCGGCGGGTCCAGCTTAATAGTACCCCCCAAAACATCCACATACACCACAAGAGTGTCGCCCATCACCAGCTGCACTGCCGTGTTTAGCCGGTGGTTTTTGTACACCAGCTCGGGCTTGAGCTTGGCCCGCAGCTCGCTACCGCAGCTCGCCACCAGCGGCGTGCTAACAATCGCATCAAACCCGCTCACTACAACAGAGTCCACAGATACGCCCCAGCTCTGGCGCTGCCCGGACCGCGGGGCGCCGCTGGTGAACGGGTCGCGAGGGGGCCGCTGGACCAGCCTCAACTCCCCAAGGACCCGACTACAATCGCTCGAGACCTTACCGTGCACCTTTTGCGCTGTGACGCGCCGCCGCTGGAGGTCCACCTCGAGCCCCGTGGCCACCAGGCGGTCCACGCCCGCGGTGACGAGAACCTCGGAGAATTTGAGGTGCTCAAGGTCCAGCTGCTGCGGGAAAACAAGAACATTGAGGTCGCCGATCTTGAGCGAGATGTCGCCGAGGTTAATCGTGACCTTTGCCGGCTCGTCCGCGTCGGGGGGGTCGAGGTGCGCAAAGATGGCCGCCAGGTCCTGTGCCAGGGCTACTAGTCCAGCGTAGCCCTCGTAATCGAGAGAAACGGCGATCGGGTGCGGCACTTGAACAACAATGTGCTCGTCGAGGGCCACCGACAAAAAGGGCGCAACAATGTTGAGCGCGGGGTGCTCAATCTCTCCAACAGAGAGCTCGCGCGACGAGAAACTTATATTTCTGAGTTTGAGCACCTCGCCACGGTCCTCGTAGACGCCATCGCTGCTCAGAGTACAGTCTGCCACGCACAGCTCGTCCACGCGCACCGCGAGCGCGACCGGCGGCTCCTCATTTGGCTCTCCAGGAGGCAGGTCAAACACCGTCTGCAGCACTGCCACGGCAATCCATGCCAGCGGCACGGCGCTCGTCCGTATTGACGAGATGCCCACCGAGACGTTCCTCAATGGGTAGTCGAGGTCGACGTAGCCGGACGAGATGTGCGCCGCGAGCTCCTCGCCAGGCAGGTACTCGCACGCGCTGGCAAACTGCGACGATCCGGGGCTGTCTGCTGGGCTATCGGCAAAGCGCACCGTTCGAGGCGGCGGTGGGGACGGCGGCGAGGGCGAGGGCGAGGCGGCACATGGCTTGCACGAGACGTTTATTGACTCAAAAGTGAGCCTCTGCTTTGCAAACACCAGCAGCCCCACGTCGACGCACACCAGGAGCTGGCCCACCTGCAGCTCGAGCACGAGCGCATTGACCTCGATCCGCAGCTGTGATAGGACAATTTCCGAAAGCTTCTGTGCCATGTACGAGAGTTCGCTCTTTTGCTTGAGCGAGCTGTCCAGATCGAGCTGCGTCTGCTCCAGAACAGTGGACAGCCCCAGGTCCGGCCGGAGGCTGGCCACGCGACCCCTGACGTCGAGCTCGTGGATTTTGACCAGCAGGCCGAGCGTACTGAGCTCGACGCTGACTCGCTGGGCGGCGGCCGAGTCGACGGCGAGCCCGGGGCTGCTGATTTTGTCCGGGTCGATGCGCATGTCGTTGACGCGGAACGAGGTGCCGGATATCTCCAATTGGTCTGATTCGAGGTCTGTGAACACAGACATGCGGTTTAGGATGTACGCAAAGACGTGGCGCCGGAGGTCCATCCATGCCATGATGCCAGAGGCGATGACTGTGATAAATATGTATTTAGTTTGGGAAGAGTGGCTCGAGCACGAGCACAAGCACAAGCACAAGCAAAGCACGAGCACAAGCACAAGCTCAAACAAAGCACAAGCACAAGCTCAAACAAAGCACAAGCTCAAGCACATAAGTGCCCACTAATTGCCCTTCAACTGAGCTCGGATCTCGGCAAGCGACAATCCAACCTTCTTTTTGTACCCACTCATCTCGCTATCAAACACCCGCTTGTTGTTGCGCAAACTCGAGCTGGGATCAACCAGGCCCGTGTGCCGCACGGGCTCCGCCTCGGCCGCAACCGCATCGAGCGTCTCGGCAAGCGAGTCCATAGACTTGCCCGCGATGTTTGCCCGCTCTTTGCGGGCCCTGCGGCGCAGCGCCGACTTGGACACCGTCGACTTGGCGAGCGAGTTTGAGATCTGCGGCGTGAACCGGAGCGGCTTTTTGTTGATTGTGTTGAGCGTCTTCATCCACTTTTTCGACGCCTCATGGATCTCCTGCTTTGAGTATTTTGCGGTCTTGACGCGGCCCATTTTTCTCTGGTTGCAAGCGGCTCAGTAATCACATGCTTTCGCTGAGGTTGCGTTCTGTTTCCGGTGCGTTTCGCGGCTACTCGACCATCGCCCCACAGGGCAAAGCGTCCCCGCAGCTCTCATGGAACGAGTTCTTTGCGCTGCGCCAGCGCCGCCGCCGGATCTCGGGCGCCTGCTCCATCGCCACCGCCGTGGTGGGTCTCGGCGTCGGCTGGAACGTCATCTCCAATATGGAGATTGACCTCACAAAGAAGATCTTTGAGCTCGAGATCATGTGGTTCTACGGGCTCGGCGTGGCCATGTGCGGCGTGGTGGGCTACCTGGTGGGCCCCACCGTGGGCAACCAGGTGTTTCGCAGCACGCTGGGCAAGAACCTGCCGTCGTTTGTCGAAAAGGACGTTGAATTTCTGCGGAGGATCCGCGCGAACCGCCCTGACGCCCGCAAGTCCAACTATGCCAACCAGCTAAACGACTATTATGGTGAGCGGGTTTCGTCGCTGCATTCGTACCGCAAGTGGCTGCGGGAGGCGAATTTGTTTACTCGCAAGAGCGAAAAGTTTCTTTAATGTATATAGCTGGGGTGGGTGAGGGTGCACTGTGAGGGTGGGTGCAAATGCACTGGGTCTAAGGTACCTACGGCCCCTAGTCTACAAGCTATGCCCCTACGCACCCACTCTACGCACCCAACCTACACCCGACCTACACCCAACTCACCCAACTTTGGCACCCAACTTTGGCACCCAACTTTGGCACCCAACTTTGGCACCCAACTCTGGCACCCACCCTACACACTGTGGTCCCCCAACCTTTAAACCTACCACCCCTCCCCTTTGTACCCACTACCTCATAAATCATCTATATCATATTCATCAATCAAACAGCTCCAACAACTGCTTGCCAGTGGCCGGCTCAATCTCAGTCCCGTCGCGCGCAACCTTCACCGGCTTGTTGGAGTTGAACGGATTGCGCATCTGCCGCGTGCGCGAAAACAACAGCTGCAGATCGTTCGACTTCCACTCAATCTCGCACGGCGCCGTCCAGTGGCTCGCATCGTCCTGCACAGACTCATGCCCCAGCGCCTCCCAAAACAGGCACCCCCGCGTCGTGTCCTCGACAATGTTGCCCGCAGGGTACTGCACGCTCGCGTCGCTATAGGCAGGCACCGGCACCACGTGGGGATCGTCGGCCTTTGGCTGCGCCGCCACCGGCTCCAGCAGCTGGTCGGGAAACAGCGACGCCATCCGCGCGTACCCGTAAAACGAGCTCGTTCGGTTGGCGCTAAAGATAAAGTAAACGTTCTTGCTTGTGCGGAACGCCGAGTTGAACTTGTCGCGGTTGTGCGCCTGCGTGCACCACTTGCCCGTGCGCTTGGCCGCCTCGAGATCCTCGAGAGTGAGCGACTTGCAGATAAAATAGCGGTCGCCGTCAAACGCGGGCGGGCACTCTAGTCGCGGCGACCCGAGCGGCGAGGCCTTCTTTTGCGTCTTGATCACCAGCGCGTGGTCCCTGATCTTGCCGCCGCGCGCCCCAAACAGCCGCACCGCCTCGTCGAGCGCCTCGCCAGAACTGTAATTGACAAACGCACACCCCGTTCGGTGGATCAGGTATACCGAGATCATGTCCATGGAGCCAAACAGGCCGCACAGCTCGGCCAGCGTGGGCTTTGCCGGCAAGTTGCCCACCCATAGGGCATACTTTGACTTTGGTGGTTGCCGAGTGGGCCTTGCAGGTGTTGCGAGCACTTTGGGTTCCACTCTGGGGTCCACTTTAGAGTCCACTTTGGGCTCCGCTCGGTGATGATTGTTGGGTGGCGATCGTACCGGCTTCAAACTGAGATCAAACGGCCCCCCCACCGATCCCGGTGGCGTATGCCGGTTATGGCGAGTAGAGTGCCACTCGGGCGAGTCGTGGGCGGCCGAACGCCCGCTCAGCGAGAGCCCCGGCAGCACCCTCTCGAGGCCAAGGCTTGTATTCTGTTGTTCATAGGCCCAGTGAGACATGTGCGATCCGGACCAGTGCGGTGCTGCGGGGGGGGCACCCTCCTTTTTATTTCAGTTCTACAACTTTATAATACCATGCCTGACCCTGCATGCGTCAACACTTCAACCGCATGACGCTTAAAGAATCAGCTTACCAAAGCGACATCAGCCCCGCGAGAAACTCACTGGGGTGCAAACTAAAAAGTAGCGTTTAGACTAGTGCTCGGGCTTGCCGGCAGGGTGGTTGGGGCGCCGCGTGCCAGGGTCTGCCAAGAGATGGCTACCCTTGTCGCGGCGTTCCTAATTTTAGCATCAGCTGATAGATGCACAACCCTAAACCTCGCCTCAGGACAACCGCTGGGGTTGTTGTGAGCCATCACGAGGATATTATTGGGTTGAGATGTGGAATTAAGAGTGCCGTGCGCGACCCCTCTCTACCTGCATGTGTGACGCGGTGACGCTTATCTATGCGATCCACGCTGCGGTTGCCGGGTTCCCATGGATGTGAAACATGGGCCACATTAAACGACGCCGTGCGGCCGGTGCGCATGATTAAGGAAGCGTGTCAGTAGCTTTGACTTGGACGCCTACAGCAAACCTATAACTGAACGCAAAAAGCTGAACGCTAACTTAAGGGTACATTACTACCTACACTACTCTACCTACACTACCCTACTTACACTACCCTACTCACACTACCCTGCCTACACTACCCTACCCACCACCTGCTCCTCCCTACTCCACACCAAACTATCTGCCATCGCCAAACACTCCACCTCCCTAACCACCTCTTTACCCTCATTCCCTATACCTCTACCACCACCCTACACCCACACCCACCACCCTACACCCACACCCACCACCCTACACCCACACCCTACACCCTACACCCACACCCTACACCTACACCTACTACCCCACTGACTAACCCTGAAATTTCACATGGCCGGTGGGTCTAACAAAAATATAGCACCAGAGGCCCCAGACCCCATGGCCCACGTGCTGCTCGCAGGCGGGCTCGGCGGCGCCCTCGGGGACTCGTTCATGTACCCCCTCGACACGGTCAAAACGCGCCAGCAGGGCGCCTCGGAGGTGCTCAAGTACAGGACAATGTGGAGCACGACGCGGGCCATCTGGAGCCAGGAGGGGCTCTTTTACGGCATCTACCGGGGCTACTTGTCGGCGCTGCTCGGGTCGTTCCCCTCGACGATGCTCTTTTTTGGCACGTACGAGACGACGAAAAGGGTGATGCACGAGTGGACGCCGCTGGGGGCGGTGCCCATCAACCTGACGGCGGGGTTTCTCGGCGACCTTGCGTCGAGCGTGGTGTACGTGCCGAGCGAGGTAATAAAGGCGCGGTTCCAGCTGCAGGGCCCGCACAACAACCAGTTCTTCCGCAGCGGGTACAACTACAAGGGGCTGGGCGACGCGGTGCGGACGATCGTGCGCACCGAGGGCGGCGGCGCGCTGTTTTACGGGTACAAGGCGACGCTGGTGCGGGACCTGCCATTCAGCGCGCTCCAATTTGCATTCTACGAGGAGTTTTACAAGCGCGCCCAAAGGGTGCGACGGTCGCGCAACATCGGGCTGCCGCTCGAGCTGGCGACGGGCGCCGCCGCGGGCGGGCTCGCGGGCGTCATCACCACGCCGCTAGACGTGATCAAGACGCGCGTGCAGACGCAGACGACCGGGCAGATCACGTCGATCCGGCAGGGCGTGCGCCTCATCATCGCCAACGAGGGCGTGCTCGGCATGTTTAGCGGCGTGGGCCCGCGCTTTGTGTGGACGAGCATCCAGAGCAGCGTGATGCTGATGGTCTACCAACAATTTCTTCGCATTCTAAACAAATAATTTAAACGGACGGCTTCAGTCCTTGGACTTTTTCTTCTTGCCAAACATGCCCTTTTTGTTCATGTTTTTGACTGGGGTGGGCGCGTCAGGGTAGTAGGCCTGGCGCGGCGGCTCGGGCTGCACGTTGGGGTCGCCGAGTGAGATGACGTTGGATCCCTGCTGGCCGTACGGGTTCTCGCTGAACGAGGGCATGGCGACAAAGTCGGGGCGCGGGCGGAACCCGTAGCGCGAGGTCTCGACCTGCTCCTTGATGCGCTCGTCGCCGGTCGCCTGGAACTCGAACGAGCGGATTGTGTCGAGCGGGCGCTCCTCGCGGCTCCTGCTCGGGTTGGAGAGGTCCGGGTTGGAGATGGCGGCGCCGAACGCGTCGCGCTGCGCGCTCGGCGACACGGTCGGGTTGTGGTCGTTGGCGCCCTGCTCCCAGGGCTGCTGCTCGCGCACCGCAGAGAGGATGGGGTCGTGCACCTCTCCGTGTTTGAGCTTGGCGTCTTTGAGATCGCTGTCCTTTTTTTTTCCACCAAAGAGACCCATGATGGAGGGAGAGGGAGAGGGGTTAGTAACGGGGCGCGACTGAGCCCTCGGGGTTAGGGTGGGGGTGGGTTGGAGGATGAGGCTGAAGGGAGGAGAGGAGATGTTAGGGAGAGGAGGGGAGAAGAGAGGGAGGAGAGGTGGAGGAGAAGGCAGAGGGGGGGGGGAGACGGAATGTGGAGCTTAGATCAAGTTGGAGGTTCTGCCTGAAGCACGTAGTGCCCTCTAACCTGCCCCTGCCCTACCCTGCCCTGAACGGCTGTCATCCTGCATGCATGGCCCGTACATCCGTATGCACGCCACATTTCATAATCGATCGTGCCTGCCCCGGATTACCAGCTATTTGAATATCAGACTTTTGATCTGGTGGAAGGGGTAAAAGCTCAGCTCGAGTGGCACCGCCGCATGGCGGGCTTTTACCACGCGTTGAATCGGCTGTACGTTCAGTACCGCTTCCGCACAAAGGAACCCCCCCCCAACTACTGTTCAGGAGGAGCAAGCCATATTTGCTCAGGACTGGTTGACGGGTGACGGACCTCGCTTTGCTCCGGCAGCACCGAC
>JAKTZS010000032.1:0-36855 GCA_030562575.1 Wickerhamiella parazyma
ACATATCGAAAACCCGCCGATTTTCTTTTCCGCCAGCTGAACCTCTTGCTCAACCTGCTCTTTGAGCGCCGGCCACGCCGCATTAACCTGCGCAGCATCCACAGCGCCGAACGCAACGCTAAACACCTCCGCGTACTCGCTTACCGGGTGCGGCGTCATGCCCTCCTTGACCTGCGCGGGCAGCTCGTCCCACTCGGCCTGGTTGTCGCTGGGGAACACAATGGCCTTGGCGCCGATCGTCTTGGCCGCCACCACCTTCTCGCGCAAACCGCCAATCTGGAGCACCTTGCCAGTGAGCGTCAGCTCGCCGGTCATGGCCACGTCGTTACGGGTGGCCCTGTTCATCGCCAGCGAAATGAGCGAGGTCGCCATCGCGATACCCGCGCTCGGGCCATCCTTCTTGATGGCGCCCTCGGGGAAATGCGTGTGCACCACGGCAAAGTCCAGAAACTGGTTGCGCGGGTAGTTGGTCGTCATAAACATCCGGGCAAACGAGTAGGCGATCGACGACGACTCATTCATCACCTCGCCCAGCTGGCCCGTGCGCGTGAGCTTGGGCGTTGACTTGCGGCTCAACTGCTCTTGCACCACCGACTCGACAAACAGCGGCACGCCGCCCGTCGGCGTCCACCCGAGCCCCATCGAGACGCCCGGCGGCAGCAGCTCAAACAGCCGGTCGCGGTTGTGCGTCGGCACGCCCACCAGCTTGACCAGGTCCTCGGCGCCCACCGCGCGCTTTAGGGTTTTGATCTTGTCCTCGGCGATTGCGTTCTCGTCGCCCTGCTCGGCCTCCTTGACAAACTCAAAGGCGAGCTTGCGGTAGATTTTTTCAATCGCCTTGCCCAGGTTGCGCACGCCCGACTCGCGCGTGTACCGCGTCACGAGCCGCTCCAGCGCCTCCACTGTGAGGTCGACGCTCGACGCCGCCAGCCCGGCCTCCTTCATGGCCTTGGGGCTCAGGTACCGGCGCGCAATCTCGACCTTTTCGCTTGGCAAATAGCCAGGGATATTGATGATCTCCATGCGGTCCAGCAGCGGGCCAGGGATGCTCTCGAGGTTGTTGGCGGTGCACACAAACAGCACCCGCGACAGGTCCACGGGCACCTCCATGTACGTATCCTGGAAGGTCTTGTTTTGCTCCGGGTCGAGCACCTCGAGCAGCGCCGCCGCGGGGTCACCGTGCGCGCCGCGGCCGAGCTTGTCGATCTCGTCCACCAGAATCACCGGGTTTGAGGTTTTGCACTTTTTGAGCGCCTGGATCACGCGGCCGGGCAGCGACGCCACATATGTGCGCCGGTGGCCCTTGATCTCGCTCACGTCGTACACGCCGCCGACCGAGAACCGGTCAAACTTGCGGCCGAGCGACTCGGCAATTGTCTTGGCGATCGAGGTTTTGCCCACACCGGGGGGCCCCACGAGGCACACAATCTTGCCGTCTACCGAGCCACTCAGCTTGCCAATGGCCAGAAACTCGAGGATGCGGTCCTTGACGTCCTGCAGGCCAAAGTGGGTCTTGTCGAGCAGCTTGAGCGCGGTCTTGACGCTGAAGCGGTCGGTGCTAAAGACGCCCCAGGGGACGCTCGTGAGCCAGTCAATGTAGCTGCGCACCGTGCTGTACTCGCCGGCGCTGGGCTCGAGCCCCCTGAACTTGGACATCTCGTCGTCAAACACGCGGCGCACGTCATTAGGCATCTCGAGTTCGTTTGCGCGCGTTTGGAACCGCTCAATGAGCTTGCTCTTGTCGTCGACGTCCATCTTGAGCTCCTTGCGGATGTACTGGAGGTACTCGCGCAGCACCGACTCGCGGTTGCGCTGCTGGGTCTGGTCGTTTGCATAGTGCTGGATGCCCTCTGCCACCCTGAGGTACTCGACCTCGCGGGCGACCAGGTCGGCGACCATGGCGAGGCGCTCGCCGATGGAGAGGCTCTCGAGCACCGGCTGGAGCGCCTCGTTTTTCTCGACGAGTGACGCGGCAAAGTCGGCCAAAAAGTGCGGCTGGGTGACCTTGGACCCGGGGGACATGGGCATCAGGTGCGAGAACTTGTCGATCTCGGCCTTGAGGGCGGGCGACAGGTTTGAGAGCGCGCCGAGCTGGTCAATGACCCTTGCGGCGTCGCGGGCGATCTTTTCGTCGTCGACGTTGTAGCTCTCGTTGGGCAGCGCCTGGATGCCAGTCATCCAGTGGGCGCCAATGTCGACCGGGTCGAACGTGAGCTCGGGCGAGTCTACGTGTGCGTCGTCGCCGATCTTCTCGACCGTCTCGACGAGCTCGCCGACGCGGACGCGGAACAGCGGGAACAGCGTCGCGTAGAGCACCATCTGGTTGTTTGTGCCGCTGTAGGTCAGGGTCATTGTCTGGAGGCGGCAGAGGCAGCCGACGGTGTGGACGTCGTCTGTGTTGGAGACGAGCTGGGTGGTGTCGCTCTTTTCCCTGCCGAGCACGGCGACGACGCGGGTGTTCCAGCGCTTGCTGTCCTTGAGCCGGTTGATTGCGTCAATCAGCTGCTTGTCGCGGGTGGTGAAGTGGGTGGCCATTCCGGGGAACACGGGCCGGTTCTGCAGCTGGATGGGCAGCACGCGGTCGGTGGTGTGGATGGGGCTGCCGACGTCCTGTGGGTTGAAGACGGGGTTGGCCTGCTTTGGGTGCTTTCCGGCGGCGACGGCGGCGGCTGCGTCAAAGGCGCGCTTGGCGTCGTCATCGTCTTTGAGGAGGCGGGGGGCAAAGGAGAAGTGCCTGGCGGGGCGGAATCTCCCCAGCCGGGGCCGGAGCCTCGCGCGGCAGACACGGATCATGAGTAAGGGTGGGAGGAGGTGGGAGGTTGAGGTGGGAGATGATACAGCCCTAAAGTGCTGGGACACAAAGTGCTGGGACACAAGTGGTACACAAGTGACAAAAGTGGCACACAGGTGAAATTACGCGCGCGCCCTATACCTAGCTAATGTATCGTCCTCATACTGCTGCGTCCAGCGGTCCTCAAACCACGACGCGAGCAGCGCCTCGCCCGTGCGATCAACGTGCTCACGCGCCTGCTGCACCGTATCAAACGTCCGGCTGGCAGTCGATCTCATTTGCACGGTGGCTGCTGCGGCCCTACACAGGTTTGCGTGGTGCAAAGCGATGCGGGAGGTGGAGCTCGAGCTGGAGGTGGAGCCAGCGGGCTGGTCCAGCTGGTCCTTGAAGCGCCGCGCGCGGGCAAGCGCCTCCTCTGTGGGAATGTCGGCGGGCGGCGCATTTGCGGGCGCTCCAGGCGCGGGTTGTGCCCCCCCGGTGAGGGCGTTCAGGGCCTCCTGCACCTCAGCAAACTTGGCCGCGGCGCCGGGATCCCGGTTCTTGTCCGGGTGGAAGCGCAGCGCGAGCCGCCGGTAGGCCCTGCGCACCTCGTGCGGGCCCGCAGAGGGCCCCACATTGAGGACTCTGAGGGCCTCGTCACGCTGCATCAGCATGAACCTCGAGCCGTTCCAGCTGGCCGAGTTTGACGAGCGGCTGGCGATCGCCCGGGGCAAGCCCAACCCCGAGTGGTGGGCCAACTACGCGCTGGCGCTCAGCGCGCACGGGCTGTTTGCCGACGCGGCGGCCGCTGCGCGCGAGAGCCGCGGCTCCGAGTGGGACGCCGAGGCGTTTGTGGGCGCGCTGCAGTCGGAGCAGGCGCCGATGGCGCACCCCGCGCTCGCAGCGTCGCAGCAGGCGATCGACGCGTGCCGCGCCCGCCGCGTCGCGCAGGTGTGGCGGACCCACAAGCGGCTGAGCAACCAGCATGCGCAGCAGCTGTGGGGCGCAGACCTTGCCGGGTGGTTTGAGCGCTGCGGCGACGATTGGGTTGCTGTTCCGCGCGAGGCTCCGCGGGAAAACGCGATCGATTTGCTGGTGGATGGCGCGGGCGCGATTGCGGGGGGAACATCCAGCGGCCATCTAAACATCTAAAGCATCCATAGGAATACCCTCTAGTTTACGCCCACTTTATTTAACTTAAGTTGACCCCCTTGCCGCTCATCCGTGCTTGCCATTACAAACCTCCGTCGTAAATGAGTCGCCGCCCCATGGACGGCGCGCACACAAACCCATTCAGACAGAGCATCATAGCGCGCAGCGAGTCCCCCTTTGAGAGTGGGCTCACCCATTTTGGCAACAGCAGCGCGCCGAGCCTGAGCTCGCAGTCCATGAGCTCGAATCCGTTTGGAGAACGCTTGCCGGCCGAGTTTGACTCCGAGGAGGAGCTCGATCTGCAGGCCCAGGACTCGCTGCCGCCGAGCTACACGGACGTGGTGCCCAAGGGCCGCGCGCGGCCGGAGGAGAAGCCGCGGTCCAGCGGCGAGCGCAGGCGCGAGGGCAGGCGCGAGGGCAGGGCCGATGGCAGGGCCGATGGCAGGGTTGAGAGCGCGCGGGACGAAGAGGAGCGACTTGAGCGCGAGAGGCGGCGCCTTGCTGAGCGCGAAAAGTACTACCGCGAGCGGCGCAAGGAGCTTGAGCGGCGGGCGAGGAGCGGCGGCGAGCGTAGCGAGCGCAGCGAGCGCAGCGAATATAGAGAGCGAAGCGAGCGGAGCGAACACAGAGACAGGAGCGAGAGACGCGACCCCGCACTGGCCTCGCGCGACCCCGGCCGGTCCTCGTCCCGCAAAAACCGCTCCCGCAGCAAAAGCGAGTCCCAGGGAGTCAAAATCGACAAGTACGGACGCAAGGTCGACAAGCACGGCCGCCCGCTGGACACTATTGACCGCATGGACGTCACCGGACTGTTTGGGCCAGGCGCCTTTCACCACGACGGCCCGTTCGACGCGTGCAACCCCCACCGCAACAAAAAGACAAACCCGCGCGGCCCCGTGGCCGCGTTCGACGCGCAGGGCCCAAACAACTCGCTCATGCCCGACGACGCGTCCGTGACGCGCATGCGCCAGGAGGACCAGGTGTTTGGCCGCGAGGAGGCCGAGGCGGAGCCCCTGACGCTCGACATGTCGCAAAAGGTCGCCCCCGTCCACGGCGTGCGCACAATGGGTCTCGGGTCCACCACCTTCCTCGACGGCATGCCCGCGAGCAGGGACGCCATCCAGCGGGCCGAGAGCGACCGGCCCACGCGCTCGCTCTCGCGCCGCCTCGACGAGCGCCCGCAGGGCCTGCTCGGCCGCGTCAAGAGCCTCAGGCGTCCTACATAGATACAGGCACATACCAAAGCAGGCAGACTCATTAAAGAACTAGAATTTACTCGTTTACCTGTGCCAAAACCTACCATCAGTACACACCAAATAGACGCATCACATAGTCAAAGAGCGCTCCAGCAAACACAAAGTGGCCAGTGTAGATATTATTGAGAAACCACTTCCAGCAATTGGCGGGATCGTCCAGATTCACCCGCTTGATCATGGTCCACACCCGGTAGGCAGCGACACCCACCCCGGCAAAGAACCCCGGGCCCATGCCAAGCAGCGCGCCGCTCAGCGCAAGCAGGCCGACCTGCGCGCCCGCGTACCGCGTCATGATCGGCTTGGACCGCTCGCCCCACTTGAGCGCAGTGCTCTTGATGCCGGCATTGATGTCGTAGACCTTGTCCTGGTGGGCATAGATGGTATCGTAGATCATGCACCACGCAAACGCAGACCCCCACAGCGCGGCCTGCACGGGTGGGTTGACCACCCCGAGCGCCGGGAACCCCAGCAGCGCGCCCCATGTGAAGCACGTCGACAGGCAAATCTGTGGATAGTAGGTGAACCGCTTAAAGCTCGGGTACAAAAACACAGGGACCATCGCGACCGCGCCCAGCGCCCAGCAGTTGGCTGGCAGGGTCAGCAGAACCCCCAGCCCGGCAGTGCACTGCGCCGCGAGCCACGTCCACGCCTGCGCCGTCGACACCTCGCCGCTGGCCAGCGGCCGCGTCATGGTCCGCGCGACCTGCGCATCGAGCTTCTTGTCCCACATATCGTTGACGGTACACCCGGCGCCCCTGGTGATAAAGGCCCCCACGCCAAACGTGGCCATCATGAGCGCCCAGCTGCCCACCGGCGCGCTCGTGGCGTACGCGGCCATTGTCAGGCTCCAAGTGCACGGCGAGTAGAGCAGCCAGGTACCAATGGGCTTGTCGGCCCGCGCGAGCCGTGCGTACGGCTGCCAGCTGCGCGGCAGTGCGTTGACGATGCGCATCGGCGTTGTTTCTGGCTGGCCGAGATTCTCTGGTTTGGGCACGATCGAGGCGCCCGAGGCGCCCGAGGCGCGCTGCTTGGCTTGCGAGAGAGCAGATGCTTCGAATTCCTGGTTTATCGACTTTTTAGCCAGCGAGCTATTGTGTCTGAGGTGCAGCCGGGGAGCCCAGAGCCGATGGAGTGCCCGAGCCGACATGATTAGAGAGCGTGAATGGGCGCCGCGCACGAGCGATGGTTAGAGTAAACTAGAGTAACTCGGGGGCTGGGTAGAGATATATTTGTCTTTAGGACACAAAGTGCTGGGACACATTGTACTGAAAAGCGCTGAAAAGTGCTACAAAGTGCTGCAAAGTGCTGAATAGTGCTAAAGTGCTGGGACACAAAAGTCTGGAAAAAGTGCTAGGACATCAAGGTCTAAATACCTGAAGCTGCCTTTGATCCACCTTTATTTCTATCGATCCAACCCCATTTCACCTTCTCTTCACCCCCCTCCCTCCACCAACTGACTCATGGAATCAAAAACTTTGGTGCTGGAAAATACCACCCGCCGTGATGTCTTGATCGACATTGAGCGCAAGTACCAAAAAATCTGGGCCGACGACAAGGTTTTTGAGGTCGACGCGCCCACCTCGCTGCCCGACATGTCCGCCGAGGAGCTGCACAAAAAGTACCCCAAATTCCTCGCTACCATGGCGTACCCCTACATGAACGGCGTGCTGCACGCCGGCCACTCGTTCACCCTATCCAAGGCCGAGTTCGCCACCGGCTACGAGCGCATGCAGGGCAAAAAGGCCCTCTTCCCCCTCGGCTTTCACTGCACAGGAATGCCCATCAAGGCCTGCGCAGACAAGCTCAAGCGCGAGATCGAGCGGTTCGGCCAGAACTTTGACCAGGAGGACAGTGAGACCACGGTCGAGGCTGCCAAGGAGGTCATTGAGAAGGACCCCACCCAGCACAAGGCCCAAAAGTCAAAGGTCGCCGCCAAGACCGGCAACGCCAAGTGGCAGTACGAGATCATGCTCCAGCTGGGCATTCCCCGCGAGGAGATTCACAAGTTCGCCGACGCCAACCACTGGATCCACTACTTTCCTCCTCATTGCCAAAACGACTGCAACCTGTTTGGCGCCCGCGTCGACTGGCGCCGCTCGATGGTCACTACCGACGTCAACCCGTACTATGACTCGTTTGTGCGCTGGCAGATGAATTCCCTCAAGGAGGCCGAAAAGATCAAGTTTGGCAAGCGCTTCACCATCTTCTCGCCCAAGGACGACCAGCCCTGCATGGACCACGATAGGCAGACTGGCGAGGCCATCAACCCGCAGGAGTATGTCGGCATCAAGATCCGTGTCACCGAGTGGGCTGACGCCGCCAAGGCCGTGCTCGGCGACCTCGTCGAGAAGCCACTGTTTTTGGTCGCGGCTACCCTCAGGGCCGAAACCATGTACGGCCAGACCTGCTGCTTTGTGTCGCCTAAGATCACCTACGGCGTTTTTGAGGCCCCCAACGGCGAGTACTACATCACTACCGAGCGCGCCTTCCGCAACATGGCGTTCCAGGACCTGACCCCCAAGCGCGGCTACTTCAAGAGTGTTGTGGACATCAGCGGTGCCGACATGATCGGCTCGGCCATCAAGGCCCCCCTCGTCGACACCACCCTCAGGGTGCTCCCCATGGACACCATCTTGCCCACCAAGGGTACCGGCGTCGTGACCTGCGTCCCTAGCGACTCCCCGGACGACTACATCACCACGCTCGAGCTCCGCAAAAAGGCAGAGTACTATGGCATCAAGCCCGAGTGGGTGCTGGACGACGTCCCCGCGGTGATTGAGACCCCCACTTACGGGCAGCTCACCGCCAAGACCCTCGTCGAGCAGCTCAAGATCCAGTCGCCCAAGGACAAGGAAAAGCTCGCCGAGGCCAAGGAGGCTGCCTACAAGGAGGGCTTCTACCAGGGTGTCATGCTCGTGGGCAAGTACAAGGGCCGCAAAGTCGAGGAGGCCAAGCCTCTCGTCAAGGCCGACCTCGTCGAGACCGGCGAGGCGTTTGTGTACAGCGAGCCCGAGGGCCTCGTTGTGTCGCGCAGTGGCGACGTCTGCGTCGTGTCTCTCCAGGACCAGTGGTTTACCAACTATGGCGAGGCCAAGTGGAAAGAGGTCACCGAAAAGTGCCTCGCCAAGATGAACTGCTTTGGCCCCGAGACCCGCAACGGGTTTGAAAAAGTGCTCGACTGGCTCGGCAACTGGGCCCTCTCGCGCACCTACGGCCTCGGCACCAAGATCCCCTGGGACCCGCAGTACCTGGTCGAGTCCCTCTCGGATTCCACCGTGTACATGGCCTACTACACGGTTGCGCACTTTTTGCACTCTGACTTTTACGGCCAGCAAAAGGGCTCGCTCGACATCAGTGCCGACGAGATGACCGACGAGGTCTGGGACTATATCTTTAGCCGCAGCTCCAAGGCGCCGTCGTCTCTGCCCGCCGACAAGCTCGAGACCCTGCGGAGCAGCTTCAGGTTCTTTTACCCTGTGGACATGCGCGTTTCTGGTAAGGACCTGATCCCCAACCACCTGACATTCTTTTTGTACTGCCACACAGCGCTCTTCCCCGAAGAGTACTGGCCGGCCGGCGTGCGCGCCAACGGCCACCTGATGCTCAACAATGAAAAGATGTCCAAGAGCACCGGCAACTTTATGACCCTGCGCCAAATGTGCGAAAAGTTTGGTACCGACGCCTCGCGTATCGCGCTTGCCGACGCCGGCGACACGTTTGAGGACGCCAACTTTGACGAGTCCAACGCCAACGCCGCCATTCTGCGCCTGCACACCCTCAAGGAGTGGATGGAGTACATCCTCAAGGACGACCTGCGGACGGGCGAGTTTAGCTTCTTTGACGCTGCGTTTGAGTCGGAGCTCAACCTGCTCATCTCGCAGACCCGCGACGCCTACGAGGCGGTCGAGTACAAGAACGCCCTCAAGAGCGGCCTGTTTGACCTGCAGATCGCGCGCGACTACTACCGCGACGTGTGCAACGTGGTGGGCCAAAAGATGCACAAGACGCTCGTCGACAAGTACATCGAG
Organism: Wickerhamiella parazyma; assembly: GCA_030562575.1. Classification (NCBI taxonomy): domain Eukaryota; kingdom Fungi; phylum Ascomycota; class Dipodascomycetes; order Dipodascales; family Trichomonascaceae; genus Wickerhamiella; species Wickerhamiella parazyma. The sequence goes on from JAKTZS010000032.1 coordinate 9,207, forward strand.
GTGCAGGCGCTGCTGCTGCAGCCCATCGCGCCCCACTTTAGCGAGTTTGTGTGGCGCGAGCTGCTCGGCAACACCACCTCTGCCCAGGACGCCCGGTTCCCCGAGGTGGGCAAGATCGACCAGGCCACCCTCGACAGCGTCAACTACATCCGCGACGTGAGCCGCAGCATCCGCGAGGCCGAGGGCGCGCTGCTCAAGAAGAAGAAGAAGGGCACCCCCTTTGACGCCAAGGCCCCCTCCAAGATCACCATTTACATTGCGACCGAGTTCCCCAGCTGGCAGGCGAGCTACATTGACCTGGTCAAGGACGCGCTCGAGTCGCTCGACTTTAAGGAGAACAACAGCGCCTTCAAGCAAAAGGTGGCCAAGCTCGGCGACCCCAAGCGCGGCATGCAGTTTGTCTCGCTGCTGCGCACCCAGGTCAAGGACAAGGGCCCCGCCGCGCTCGACCGCCTGCTGCAGTTTGACGAGCAGGCCGTGGCCGCCAAGTCCGAGGTGGTCTTCTTCAAGAGCGCCCAGGGCATCAACGTGCAGGAGCTCGAGATTGTGGTGATTGACCACGGCGTGGGCAAGACCCTTAAGGGCGAGATCGTCGAGGTGCCCAGCTCCAAGCCTGTCCAGGACGCTACTCCTGGCAGCCCCGGAATTGTCATTGCCAATTTGTAGATTTTCTAGTTTAAACTTTTGATTTAGTTTTCCAAGTCTCGGCGAACGGGGGGTTTGCGCGTGTGGGGGGGTTTTGCGAGCAGGGGTTTCACGAGCAGGGGTTTCAGGAGCAGGGGTTTTGCAAACGAGGGCTTTTGCCTGGTAACTTTTCACTCAACTATTTGGAATTACTTGAAATGCCTATTCCCCTAGTTAATTATCCTCCAAACCCACCCCAAGCCGCTCCACCCCAGATCCGGCTCCGTGCATAAAACGGCTGTGAGGGTGACGATCTGCGGCGTTGCCCGGCAACCGTGATAATGCATAGAATGCAACGCATGGAAGCCAGCGTAACGCTAGGCCTTAGGGATACCTTCGCACAGGGTCAGCTCTCAAACAATGCCTGCACGAGCCTGCAGTCTCTGATCCAAGACAATAAACGCACCTCCGACGCACGGCATGCATACCCCTTCTCTGGGTGTCATACGAAATACGGGATTGTCCATGATGCCTTATCTGAAAGCTACTGATAGTAGAGGCCACAATTAGGCTCCAAGCGTCAAGCAGGCTCCGCGGGCCCTAGAGTTGAGGGTTGATCGCATCGGCCCCGGCGCAAGCGCAGCAAATTGACTTCAACCCGCATACTCTGCTTGTCTTGAACAGAGCTCTTACTTCTCTCCCGCTCGCCACTGGCAGCTCATCATTGGTAGAAATGGATATGCCAAGCGTAACTGCATGAAACCCTGGGCGTCAGGCCAATCATACTACCAAGCGAAGAGCATCATAGAATCCGCTAGCGTCACTAGGAATAAATATCGTTAATTACCATGCACATTTCTGATGCGGCGCTTTTTCTCTGAAGGTTTTCTGGGAGGCTCTTGTTCGCCGCACGCTAGACTGGAAAAGTGCCGGTATGCAGAGTCTGGGCGCTGGAAAATCCTGCCGCACTTGAAGCAGCTGGGCTTGAGTTTCGAGTCGTGCTTGACCTTTTTATGGCGAATTGCCGCGCTCTTGGACCCGAATCCAATAAACCTGTAGTGGCAGTGGGCATCTCCACAGAAGAAGCGGCTGCTGCTCAGCCTTTCCGCCATTTTGTGGCTGCTGAGGTGGAACAACAGATCAAGATTGCTCTTGCACATCTTGTCGCACCCAGTCACCCAGCACCGGGAAGAATTTTGGCGCCTCAGCGTGGGGTCGCTGCGCATGGCGGGGCTCTGTAGCCATAAGTCAGTAAACACATCGGAATTTATAGCGTTCAGCTCCTCAAATAGCTGCTTGTTGGCCACCAGAGCGTCGTAAGACCTCTCTGCAGGAGAGGCCAGAGGATTGCAACTGTCGCGGTACAGGTCTGGAAGGGACAGGTCCTGCTCAAGGGCGTTATCCACAAGCTGGTACACTTGGCTCTTGACTGGAGAGTCAATCACTTCCTCAAACTTGACTGGCGCGCCGAGCATCCCACCGTCATTAGGCTGCTCGATAGCAGGATGGTCACAACCCTTCTCAAGCTCTTGTGGCTCAACAAACATCTGGTAGGGCTCGTAGGCATCTCTACCAAAGAACTCAAAGTCTGGGGTTGGAAATTGTTTGAATTGAACTCCTGGAAAGAATAGACGGCATGGAGTAATTGTGCTGGGGAGCACTGGGTTGTGCAAGCCGTCAATATTTATCTTGAGCGCATTCATCATTTGTGAGGGGCTGTTGGAGCAGGTGCTCGGCTTTTAAGGTGGCTATGTGCCCGAGGATAGCCGTGCATGCATATGCACGCATATGCACCTTTGCGCGATTTGTTTTGAGGTAAGACAAGAGGCTCGCGAGCGTTGGAGAGTAAAGTAGTAACTAATCTATAGTAGAAAAGAATATTATATTGCAAGCTTTTCCGGTCACCATATCAACGCTTGATGGTCCGGGAGGTAACTGCTCACCTCAACAATTTGCAGATAACGTCTTGGCTGTAGACCGCCGCACTATCAAAAGCAGGGACATATATGGGTATTTCGCTTGATAGTGCGTCTAATAACCTCTCGTCGTGTACACAGCCCCGAGCAAAGACGTCATGCAGGCTTATGCAAGAGAAGCGCCGAATAAGCATCGACTGCGTCAATCTATGACCGGAAGTAGTGGGGTGGGGGGTTGATCTCACTACGGGCGCTCAATGCTTGTACGACGGGCCGTAAATTTGAATTTTCGAGAATCGAAAAAAAGAAAATACGCCGCACATGGCTTCTACGCCGTGCAGGCTGATCGCCGCACAGTCTAGCGCCTTGCCCTGAAGCGCCGGTGTATACTGCATATTGATGGTGCAATTACATTTGCCGAGAATGGGAGTATTTATTTCTCGAGTAGTCTACCTAGAACTTATAATAGTTTGGCCAAAGGCCATGTGTGAGGCTTGAAAAAGACTCACCTACCCGGTCGCATGAGCTATATACCCAAAGTCAAAAATTTTGAACCCCTAGCGCGTCAAGCAGCTGTGAAGCAGGTAGTGGAGCATCAGACAGCTGTCAAGCCCTGTCTCTGCCCAGCAACCCGGTCGTCTCGAGAAACATATGCAACCCGTATCGCGGAGACGGGTGTTTACCTGACCTCACGGTTTTCCATGTCGTTACGCTCAGATGTTGCCCAGCAACCAGCGTCGGCCCACGGCTCCAGCTCAGCACAGGAGCGTGCTCTGAGTGTATTTATGCCTGATACATATGGTTTTTTGGTCTAGTATGGGATAGACAGTGTAGAAATACAGCAGCGCTCTTTAGAGCGCTTTCGAATAAAACTCTGCCCCGGCTGCATTGTGGGTCGGATGTAACAACAAGGTTCCATGCAGCGCCCATGTTTTCCCAAAACGTGGTGCATAAATTGGATTGTTATCAGACCTGTGGGGTAGCGGGGAACCCTCCTGTAGATATCAACACCCGAGGGAACCCGAGGGAACGGGGACCTAAGATCCTTTAATAAATAGCTAGTCTTCCTCGCCAACACCCTCCAGTCGGCCACGCTGGCTGTCACGCTGTAGCTTTTTCATGGGCGAGTCCAACTTTTTGACGGCGGTGGCTGAAAGTTTGGAGTTGATCAAAAAATCCTCAACGTCCTCCGACGACCTTCGCCGCTGGTATTTCAGCAGCCCGGCCACATTTAAAGTGCTGTCTGTGTCTGACATTGACGAGAACTCGCTCACCTGGCTCGTCGCCCTTCCTCTTCCCAGCTGCTCCTCCACAATGGGAGGCATACTCGAAGGTGGCTCGGGTGTTCCGCGAGCAGCTGGCGTCAAGACCAGACCGGGAGGCTTGTCGCGCTGGAACAGCTCCTTGAGCTTTTGTCTAAAGCTAGTGGGCTTGGACGCACTGATCATGCTGGACTCTGCAGAGTCTTGCCCGGCCTCGGGGGGCAAGCGACTCAGGGTTGATGGGAAGCGAGTCGAGTGCGGGGAGATTGGTTTGCGCGCCATGCGGGCGACCCGCTGAAGAGAGAGCAGGGACGGGGCGTCGCTCTTGCGGCGGTTGATCGTCTCGCTCGCTGTTTGCTTCTCGAGTAGTGTGTACCAGAGCCCATGCAGCGGGTCGCAGGTGTGGAGCTGGACGGATTTCGTCACGGCGGTAATGTCCACCTTGAGCGCGTTTAGGCCCTTGAGCACCACCTTTTCGGCACGGGTCGTAAACTGGGGCGCTTCAGGGGTGGCGAGGATCTCGAGCTGCTGGGCACCGAATGTGCCCCAGAGCGGGCTCGCCAGAACATTTGCTGCGCTCGGCCGTCTGCGCGGGTCCTTGTTGAGCATCTGCTCGAGCAGCTCCACGAGCCCAGGCTCGCATGCCGGCATATTGGCGTACGAGGGCTGGCCTTTGAGGATCTTGAGCTTGGTCGAGTGGTCATTATCCTCGTCGAACGGGAGCTGCGCATACACAAGAGCGTACAAAATCACCCCCAGGGACCACACGTCGGTCGCCTCGGGGGTGTATTTTTCCCCATTCAGCAGCTCGGGGGCCATGTACGGAGTGGTGCCGCAGATGGTGTCCAGCAGGCTCTTGCTGCTATAGTTGCGGGTGAAGCCAAAGTCTGCCAGCTTGAGGTTGCCCTCTGCGTCCATTAGGATGTTTTCGAGCTTGATGTCGCGGTGCGCACAGTGGTGCCTGGCGTGGATGTAGGCCACTGCGCCGCAGAGCTGCGAAAATAAAAACGCAACGGCCTGAAATGACTCGCAGGGCCCGCGCTGCAGGTAGCCCAGGAGCTCTTCGCCGTGGCAGTACTCCATCGCCAGCCACACCTCCTTCTCGCCGATGATAATCTCATAGAGCCGCACAATATGCGGGTGTTTGAACATTCGCAGGTTCATGATCTCGGAAACGAGGTTGGGGAGCGTCTTTGACGCGCATTTCAGCACCACCTCGACCCCGGACACCTGGTGCTCGGCGAGGTACACTTTGCTGAATCCACCGTCGGCGAGGGGGCGTTTGATTGTATAGCACCCGACGGATTTCGGGTATTGCCATGGCTCCAGGATCCTGTGCTGGATGTCCAGGTACTGGTCACCGAGCGACATGTCAGTCAGCCGTACGGTAGGAAGTGGTGTAGGTAGTGGTGCTAGGTAGCGGTGTAGGTAAGGTGTAAATATAGAAATTATCTGTGCGTACAAACAGACCTGTAACGCTTGGCTGGATCCCATCACATAATGGAGTGGGTGCCCGTGGTCGTCCGGGCAGAGCCCCCGCTCGTGGTCGAGCCCGTGGAATATCTGGTGCGCGGGTGGCGCAATTGGTACCTTGCGAGCGAGTGGGGGGCCATCGTCAAGTACTACAGCCCGCTTTTGCGCGAAAAGTGCACAGAGTTTTGCCTTAGGGACTCGGACGGCAACACACTGCCATGGCACCTGCCGCTGGGGGTGTGGCTCGACCTAGACGTTCGGGAGATGCCTATTTATCTTGTACTGGCGGAGTGCGCGCCGCAGCCGACCTCGATCAGCCCGACCGAAATTGACCAGTTCTTCTTTCAGCAGATCAAGGAAGCGTGCTACATTCGCACCGGCAGTAGCAACCAGGTCATGGTCATGTCGCCCGCCGAGTCGCTGGCGCTGTGGAAGGCCGCGTGCGAGCGCAACGACGCCGAGTACCAGCGGCTGCTGCCGGTGCGCACGGCGCGCAAAATTCCGCTCAAGTTGTGGGTCGAAAAGCAGCCGCGGTACCACCACTGCGACCCGAACGAGACGCTCGGGGTGTTTTTGAATCGCGAGCTGCCGGATCTGTTTACGTCGACGCGGCTGGCCCTCGACGCCAAGGCCCTGCTGCGCGGAGCGGCGGTGCCGCTGGGGGCGCCGCTGGGGGAGCTGTACGAGTTTAGATATCTGGACGGGTTTTTACATGTTGTTATTAGGGGCTAGTGCTTCCCGCCGTGCCAGCCGCCCTTGCCCTCGCCGTAGAACTGAAACACAAAGTTGACGCCCATCGCCGCCGCCAGGGCGACGCACACAAACACGGGGCCGTACTTGTCGTCGTAGTTGCAGGCGCGCTTCTCGCGAATGGCAATCAGCCGGTAGACGTAGATCAGAATCGAGTAGCAGATGGTGGCGATGGCCACAAAGAAAAAGCCCACCGAGGCCTCCACCGCGAGCGCCGAGCCATAGTTGAGGAGCCCACCGGCGATGGCGCTCAGCAAAATGCCAATCTCGATCCACGACAGGAACGTGCGCTCGTTGGCAAAGTAGACCTTGGGCTCGATTCGCACCGGCACACTGAGGGTCTTTCCGGCGGGAACCTTGATGTTTTCAATGTACTGCGTGCCCTCTGGCTCGGTGCCGACCTTGACGTCGTAGGCAAACACCTTGTTGATCCACGCCGACAGCGGGTTTTTGCGCTGCTCGGCGGGGGCGTTTGTTTCAAAGCGGACGGCGCGCTGGTCGTTGGCCTCGCGGCCCTCGATGCCGAAACTGTGCGCGGGCTTGCGGATATCGACGTCCATCTGGGGGATCCAGAACGGGATCAGCTGCACCTTTTCGGGGAGCAGCGTGGCCACGCCGTGGATGAACTTGGAGTACTTGGGCACCGCCTCGACGAGGTGGCTCGACACCAGGTCGCTCACCCACTTGGGGGGCTCCTGGCCGAGCTGTGTCTGCAGCTTGACCTCGAGCACCGCGTAGGGGAAAAACTCGCCGTCGCCGGGCGGCAGCTGCGAGAAGGGAAAGTCCACGCCAATGTCCATGCGGCGCCAGTTTTTGTGCGAGCGATCGAGGCCGTCAAAGTCGTCCTCGCGCACCATGGTGAGGTCCGTGTCGAGCGAGATACGCACGCGCGCGTCGCCCGGCAGCTGGAACGCCGTGCGCGAGTAGTACGAGCGCACAACCGGCCGCAGCTTCTTGGAGAGCACGCGGTACTGCACCTCGCGCGCGAGCGCCTCGAGATTCTCAATCTCCTTGATGGGCTTCTTTTTCTCGGCGCGCATCTTGGCAAACGCCTGCTCCACAGTGTACCGCCCGGCCATAAAGTCATTGACATACTTTTCCTTGAGCGCGAAGCGCGCCTTGACCGACTTTTCGCCGGTCCAGTCCTCGCGGTGAGTCTTGCGCTCGATAAAGATCGTGTCGGTCTTCATGCCCCCGTACCAGCGCAGGCGGATCGCCTCGGCGCCCTCGGACTTTTCCAGGCGGCCCTTGTAGAGGTCTAGCTTGTCATTGTCGTAGTAGATGGATGTGATGGCCGAGTCCTCCTGCTCAAACTCCTTGTTGGCGTTGAACACAAGCACGGGCAGGTGCTTGAGCACGAGCAGCTTGAGCTCGGTGATGTTGTCCTTGTGCACCCAGTACTTTGTGGTTTGGCGCACAAAGTTCTGCTGCGAGCCGCCCGCGCTCGAGTCGCCCTGAACGGGATTGCCCCGCGTGCGCACAATATCGTAGAGCTTGGACAGCTTGACCACCAGCGCATCGTAGTTGTCCTTGAAGAACGGCTTGCTGTTGAGGCGAGCGGCAAAGATCGGCCGTAACCGCCAGCCCGTGGTCTTGTCGTGCTTTTTGATGATCTTTTGAAAGCCGGTGTAGTTGAGCTGGGCAAACTTGGCCAGATCGTGCACGTCGGCGATGATCGCACTGAGATCCTGCTCGAGATCCTCAAACTCGTCGTCGCTCGCGTGGCTCTCCACCACCTGCTGGACGTCCTTCTCGGCCTGGGCAATGCGCCGGTTGACCTCGTTGGCCTTGACTTTTTGAAAGGTAAACACCTTGTCGAGCTCGGACTCGAGCAGGGTCATGAACCGCTCCTCGCTCTGCTCGCTCCACTGGTTCCCGTTGGCGCTGAGGGCCTTGTTGAGCTCATATTTGAGCTTATCGTAGCTGATGTAGTAGTAGTAGTAGTCCTTGATCAGGCTGGCCTTTAGCTGCTCGCCGAATTTCATCTAGCTTCAGGTGGACAGGACAAGATTGTAAGCACGTGCCTAGGAGGGTACCCCACGTGGTGCAGCTAAGCGATGGAGGTGAGTAAATTGGTTGGGTACGGATGTGGTTGGAGACAAAGCGAAAAGTGGTTGGGTACGGAGGTGGGTTGGGTGGTTGGATACAAAGCCAAAAAATGCGTAAACATGTGCTTGGGTTTGTGTACAGATTAAACAATTGATAATGATTGAATCCTAGCCTACACACATTCCAATTCACTCACCCACCCGCAACCTTACTCATGGGCGTCTTTCTCGCAGAAAAAGACCTTAAAGGTCTCTCCCAGTACAAGTATTCGAGCATTGACAAGAGCCTGGTGTCAAAATACGTCCTCAAGCCCTTTTACACCAAGTTCGTCACCATCTTCCCCATGTCGGTGGCCCCAAACCTCATCACCCTCAGCGGTCTGCTGTTTACCGGGTTTGGCGTGCTCTGCACCCTCTACTATAACCCATACCTGACCGAGGAGATGCCCCGCTGGGTGTACGCCTCGTTCGCCGTCGAGATGTTTCTCTATCAAACCTTTGACGCGTGCGACGGCCTGCAGGCTCGCCGCACCGGCCAGAGCTCGCCCCTCGGCGAGCTGTTTGATCACACCATTGACGCAATCAACACCTCAATGGGCATGATCCTCATCTCTTCCACCCTTCGCATCGGCCCCGTCACCACCATCTTTGCCCTGTTCCTCGCCAGCCTCAACTTTTACCTCTCCACCTGGGAGGAGTTCCACACCGGCACTCTATTCTTGTCTGTGTTTTCTGGGCCCGTTGAGGGCGTGCTTATGCTCGTTGGCATCTTCTTGGCCTCGGCGTTTGTGGGCACCGATATTTGGAAAGCGCCCGTGGTCGCCGGCCTCTCGTTTTGCGACGTCTGGGTGCCCTTCTCGCTTGTTGCGCTCCTGTTTAATGTGGTTTCGGCCGTGCAGAACGTCATCAAGCAAAAGGTCGACCTCAGCGCCGCCCTTGGACAGCTGCTGCCGTTTGGCGCTCTCTGGTTTGGTGTGTTTTGGTGGCTCAACCTGGTGCCCATGCTGCTCGAGACCCACATTGTGCCAATCATCTTTGTGATTGGCCTCGCGGTCGCGTTCATGGTCGGCCGCATCATCACCGCCCACGTCACCCACAACCCGCAGTTCCCCAAGTGGAACCCGCTCATGCTGGTGCCCTTCTTTTGCATTTTCAACCACTTTGTCGCGATCTTTGCCGGCTGGGACATTGTTAGCACGGACATTGCGTCTCTGTGGATCTCGCTGGGCCTCAGCTTTGGTCTCTACAGCTCGTTTGTGGCCGAGATTATTTATGAGATCACGGGGTTCCTTGATATTGGCTGTCTTTATATCAAGCATAAAAAGGAGTAGTTTAGAAGTAGTTGGTAATTGTTTGGGCGCGGGTGCGGGTGTGGGTGCGAGTGCTGGTGCGGGTGCGGGTGCGAGTGCGGGTGCGGGTGCGAGTGCGGGTGCGGGTGCGAGTGCGTGTACGGAGATGTACTGGGTCTCTGAAATACCCTCTTGCGGACGCCTCACGGTAATCTCGCTTGTGTCTCGCTTATGCGGTTATGTTGCATCTAATAGTGACGCCGTGAGCTGCTATGGACCTATAGGTATTCAATAGCGCTACGACAGCCGTCGTGCCATACCTGTAGGCCGCTGGGATGGACAAGCCATAACCTATAATCATGAAAAAGTCCATCTCTCAGCGCTTGACCCAGTCACTCGGCCCAGTCACTCAGCCCAGTCACTCGACCCAGTCACTTCACCCGCTTCACCTACTTCAACAAATCCCCACCGACTTGCCTTCAATCTCCTACCGGGTACTCTCGCCGCTGACTCGTACTTGCCCGACTCCTCCCGATGTACTCCAAATGGAACCCTGCATGGGACCCAAAAAACATCACACTGAGCGACCCAAATGTCCCCATAGCATGGAAAATGTGCGTCTTGCAGGGCGTCATCCTCTCTGATTCAAGCTATGTCTACTCTGGCCTCCCCGGGCGCGTCGCGGCGATTTTCGTGATTTTCATCACCTCCTTGCTCGCGACCTTGGTGCCTGTGTTGACTCGCAAAAGCAGCAGGATACGAATCCCCGAGTGGGTGTACATCACAGCCAAAAATTTCGGCACTGGGGTCATTATTGCAACGGCTATCATCCACCTGGTTGATCCAGCAATGGTGAGCCTTGGCCGCAATTCGTGCGTTGGCCAAACGGGAAATTGGGCCAGCTACCGGTGGTGCACCGCATTCATGCTGGTGGGGTCGATCCTCACAATGATTGTGGACGTTTACAGCCAGTTTTTCAACCGCCGCTGGTACGGCGACAATATGCATACCCACGGCGAAGAGCTGTTTCAAAAAGAGCCCGAAAGAAACGAGACCAAAGATCAGCCCACATATACCCCCTGCGATCCGAGCAAGCCCCAACACAGCGACTATGAGTTCAAGTCCGAGTTCTCGCGGTTCCTCATTTTGGAGGTGGGTGTGGTTGTGCACAGCGTGTTTATAGGCCTATCTCTTGGGTCGTCGCAAGAGTGGGTCACGCTATTCATTGTGATTATCTTCCACCAGGCGTTTGAAGGGCTGGGGATTGGTGCGCGCATGTCGATGATTGAGTTTCCCAAGGGCAAGCGCTGGTGGCCGTTTGTGCTGAGCATGGCGTACAGCATCACGACGCCCGTGTCTATTGCGTTTGGGATCCTCGCGCACACGTCCTACCGCAACAACGGGTTCTCTCAGATGAGCGTGCAGGGGATCTGCGACGCGCTGTCGTGCGGGATCATGATGTACACGGGGTTTGTTGAGCTCATTGCGCGCGACTTTATCTTTATTGACCACAGCAAGAAGAGCCTTGGCCAGCTGAACCTGCAGGTCGGGTGCATCCTGGGAGGCGCTCTGCTGATGAGCGTTGTGGGCAAGTGGGCGTGAGAGTTATTTATAATTTATAGGTAAGTTGTGCGCACACTCCACGCGCTCTCTCTCGCTCTCTCTCTCTCCTTCTCCACTAAGCATGGACACAGTTCGGTGGGTGCTCGAGTGTCTGCCGTGCTTTGGGGCCGAAAACCTCGTGCTCAACGGTCGGCGACTGCGCATTGAAAAGTTCCTCGGCGAGGGGGCGTTCAGCTACGTGTACCTGGTGCAGGACGCGGAGGGGCACCTCTACGCGCTCAAAAAGATCCGCTGCCCGTTTGGCGCCGAGAGCGTGGCCAATGCGATGCGGGAGGTCGAGGCTACGCGGACATTTGACTCGCCGCTGGTGATCAGCCAGGTCGACAGCGCGGTGCGGCAGGAGCCGGACGGGTCAAAGACGGTGTACATTCTGTTTCCATACTACAAGCAGGGGACGCTACAAGACAAGATTAACCAGTGCGCGATCGCGGGCGAGGCGCTGGGCGAGCAGGAGGTGCGGAAGTGGGCGCGGGCGCTCGCCAACGCGCTGAGGGTGATGCACAGACACCGGGCGAGCGGCCCCGCGGCGGAGACCGAGTTCCGCGAGGACCACGCTCTGCTTGGGGGCCAGGAGGCGGTCGAGCTGAGCGAGGTGGTGGCGTGGGCGCACCGCGACGTCAAGCCGGCCAACGTGATGATCGACGACAACGGGCGCGCGGTGCTGATGGACCTGGGGTCGTGCGGCACCGCCCGGCAGGACGTGAGCACGCGCCGGGCGGCGCTCGAGCTGCAGGACTGGGCGGCGGAGATGTGCACCCTGCCGTACCGCGCGCCCGAGCTGCTCGAGATCCGGCCGGGCGCCGAGATCAGCGAAAAAGTTGATATTTGGAGCTATGGGTGCACTGTGTACGCGCTCATGTACCTGATCTCGCCGTTTGAGCGTGCTGAGCAGCAGAGCGGCGCGTCGCTGAATCTGGCGATCCAGAACGGCACCTACAGCAGCCCGCCGGAGCCCGCGTTCAGCGACGGTCTCAAGGAGCTGGTTGCCAAGTGCCTGACGGTTGATCCTGCCGAGCGGCCGTCGATTGACGAGGTGTTGAATATTCTCGAGCGGGAGGATGTCTGATTTATTTGTAGCATAAGTGAGGTTTGATATGGTATGGTGCGGTATGGCATGAGGTTGAGGTTTAATATGTTATGGTGTGAGGTTGAGATGGACCTGTTTGCCCCCTACCCCTACCCCACCATGTACCCCTGTCTATTTATAATGTGACACGCAGGTGACAACGTGACGCATGGACTACACCGAGTACGAGATGGGCAGTATGCCGCAGCACGGCGGGTGGAACAAGTTCTTTGCCGAGGTGGAGGAGGTCAAGCGGGACTTGATGCACTACGACGACATGATTGAGCGCGTGGACCGGCTGCACCGCCGCATGGCTGGCGAGACGCAGGCGGCCGCGCTGGAGCAGATCGCGGGCGAGATCGAGTCCATCACCACCAACGCGCGCGGGCTCGCCAACCAGCTCAAGATCCGCATCAAGGACCTGCAGGCGCAGAGCTCCGACGAGACGCGTCGCACCCACAGCGAGAACCTCAAGCGGCAGTTTATGTCGAGCATCCAAAAGTTCCAGGCGCAGGAGGCCACCGCCCGGCAGCAGCAGCGCAAGATCACCGAGCGCCAGGTGCGGCTCGTCAACCCCGAGGCTACTGAATCGCAGGTCGAGCAGTACCTCGAGAGCGGCCGCGAGCAGGTGTTTGCCGACGCGCTGATGCACAACAAGCGCGGCGCCGCCCAGAGCGCCCTCGAGCAGGTGCAGAGCCGGCACACCGAGCTCGTGCGCATCGAGCAGACAATGGCCGAGCTGGCCCAGTTGTTCCACGACATGGAGATTATGGTCGCCGAGCAGGACACCCAGATCCAGCAGATCGATGACACCACTGCCGCCGCCCAGCAGGACGTTGAGATGGGCGTTGGCCACCAGACAAAGGCCGTCGTCAGCGCGCGCAAGGCCCGCAAGAAGAAGATCATTTGTTTCTGCATTCTTGTGGCTATTGTAGTGATTGTTGCGGTGGTGTTGGGCGCGTACTTTGGCACCAGGTGATATTTATAAATTATGTAGAGGGGAGGGGGGAGAGGAGAGGGGAAAGCGCTCTCCTCATCGCGCTACACCACTCACTACACTCTTCAAGCGCTTCCCCCTACCTTCCCCACCGCTCAACCTACGCTTGGACGCCAGCGCCTCAATCTCCAGCTCCTTGGACACCCGCACAGTGCGCATGCTTTCGCTCTCGAGGAACTTGACCGCAAAGCACAGCGTGCTCTTGGCAACCCCGTCCTTGGACACAATGTACAGCACCAGGATATCGTCGTCATAGATGCGCACCTTGGTCATGGGCTCGAGGCCAACCTTGTTGATCCCGCACGCCGCAGAGTAGGCGTGGAACCACACGCTGTAGAGCCCGTCCGGCCCGCGCTTACGCTCGATCGCGCAGTGCTTGCGCGACACCAGCATGTCGTTCTCGATGCAGAACCCGTTCTCGGGCGACCGCCCGATCGTGAGCCAGTCGCTGGCCACCCCAATGTCCTTGAACGGCCGCGACGCAGGCGTCACCGCCAGCGTCATCCACACCCCCGTCAGATGGTCGTCCTCGTAGCCGCTGCGCACCCCAAAGTAGTCGGGCTTGCTCAGCGGGAACTGGTCGCTCGAGTCCTCGTCAGAGTCGTTGGCATCGAGCGGCGGCGGGAAATTGAACTGCGTCGACGTCAGCCCCATCTGGGTGAACCGCTCGTTGAGCGACAGCGAGCTCCTGGCGTGCGCCGTCGCCGATGGCTCGTGCACGTAGCTCGCGTTGGCCGCGTCCGACTCGGCGCTGCTGTCCAGGCCCGTGATCCACGGGTGCTGCAGCGCGGTGATGGCGTCGCTCCGCTGATCGGGGTCAACGCACAGCAGCGTCCCAATGAACCCCTGGCACAGCGACGACAGACCGGCATCAATGATGGGCCGCGGGTTGGGCTGCCCGCTCAGGATGCCGCGGTACAGGTCCTCCTGCGTGTTGCCGTCAAACGGCATGTATCCGGTCAGAATCACATAGGCGAGGCACCCCAAGCTCCACATGTCGACGCGGTTCGAGTAAAAGCGGCCCGTAGTCCTGTTTTGCCGCGTTTGCATCACCTCGGGCGCAAGATAGCTGAGCGTGCCGCAAAACGTCTTGAGAAACGAGTTTTGCGCACTAAACTTGGCCAACCCAAAGTCGGTGATCTTCACCAGCGGCGGCTCCATCGAGGCCACCAGAATATTCTCCGGCTTGAGATCGCGGTGCGACACGCCCATGTCGTGCACATAGGCAATTGCATTCAGGATCTGCCGGATGATCTCGCGGCCAGTATCCTCGGGGATCCGCTTGAGCCTTTCCACCTGGGCCATGAGATCGCCGTCAGGTACGTACTCCATCACCAAATAGTAAAAGTTGTCGTCAGACATGAAATCCTCGAGGCCAACAATGTTGTTGTGCTTGAGCCGCTTGAGCACGTCGATCTCGCGCTCGACCGCGACGTTCCCGTGGATGCGGCTCTTTTCAATGATCTTGACCGCGTACTTTTTGCCCGTCTGGCGGTCCACGGCAATCCTGACCTTGGCAAACGCCCCGGAACCTATGAGATCCGCCAGCTGGTACTTTGCAGAGATGCCCTCCGAGGCGGGGGCCCTGGCCTCGCGGCTAAACAGGCACACGAGCTCGATCTCGTCCTCGGGGACGCCCAGGCCAATCGAAATGGTGTCGCCGTGCACCAGCATGGAGTTTTTGTTTTTCGAAAGCTTGATGCCATTCACAAAAGTGCCGTTTGTGGAGTTGTCGTGGATCATAACAACGGGGGGGTCGTCCATTGTGGCCCATATGCAAAAGTGAAGCTGCGAGATCCGCCGTGCGGATGTAGCCAGCTTGTAGTCGGCGTCCTTGCCGCGGCCAAACGTCCACTCGCGTCGCGACGTGCCGTCGACGATTTGCGGCTTCAATTCGTACCTCTCGGTGGTCCCGCGCACGCCGCTGAGCACCAAAATAACATCGGGGTCTATTGACACGCTCACCTGGCTCTTGGCGAGCGTGTTGTCGGGCTGCGAGCACTGCTGGGTGGCGCCGTCGTAGTAGTCGTCCATGACGAAGCACAACACCGCGTCCGGTTCGTATCAAAGTGCTATTATCTAAAGTAATTAATTTCCTCAAACAGTTTGCAATAAATTTGGGACATCAAACCCTCCCTACGCCGCTTCCAAGCTTTCACTCCCACTAAGCGCCCCATGGAGTCAAAGGGCACATATGCCAAGCGCAGCAACAAGCTGAAAATGACCAAATTCAAGCCCATGCCGGCAATCAACCAGAAAAACTACTACACAGACTACCTCAAGCGCGAAAACCAGCTGCTGGTGAACCGCCGCGAGACCGAGTCCCCCGACGACTCCAAGCTGATTGTTATTGCTCCTGGCTCGAGAAACCTGAAAATTGGGCTTGCAGATGACCCCGAGCCGCGGTATTTCCCCATGGTCGCCGCGCGCAAGGGCGCTGTGACGACGCCGTTCGAGCGCCCAAGTGGCACCGCCGAGCGGGCGGCCCAGCGGTTCGCCCAGGTTTATCCCAACATTTACAACGACTTTGAGGAGCGAATGCGCACCGCTGAGTGCGAGATCGTGGCCGATGCCGACGCGACAATCTCAGAGTTTAACGATAAACAAAAGTCGCAAAGCATTGAAGCGTCGAAAACGTGGACAACCGACCCAGACACGGTGTTTTGCGACGATAATGTCGACCCAGACCAGTACAATGTGTCTTGGCCGCTTCAGAACGGCACGTTCAACGAGGAGTACAACAGCATTCGTTTTTTGATTGAGGACCTGATTGAGATATTCAAGCACGCCATGGAGCAGCTCGGAGTCCCCTATGGTTCTGCGGGGCGTCCTGCAGGGCTCAAGGAACGAGCCAAGTACAGCGCCGTTTTGGTGATCCCAGACCTGTACGAGCAGTACGTTGTAATCACACTGATTGATATTCTGCTCAAGGAGCTCGGGCTTGGCCGCGTCGCCATCGTGCAAGAGTCGGTGTCTGCTGCGTATGCCTACGGCGCGACGAGCGCCTGTGTGGTGGACATTGGCGCCCAAGTAACCTCAGTTGCTTGTGTGGACGAGGGCATGAGTCTGCTCGAGTCCCGCGTATCGCTCGCATACGGTGGCGATGATATCACCAAGCTGCTGGTGGCCGCCCTCGACAAGTGCAAGTTTCCGCTCAAGTTTGCCGACTGGGATAATATCAACGATTTTAAAGTGGCCGACGACATCAAGAAAAAGATTTGCACAGCCGTGATTCAAGATATTGCCGTCAACACAGAGAGCGTGGTCCACTGCACCATGTCGACAAGCATTGAGCTCCAATACCAGTACTATGAGCAGGCGATTGCGTCTGTTTTGGGGCTTTTTTACCCCACTATCTTTGAGTCTCGCGAGGAAAAGTTCCCGCCGCGCAAGTTTATGCCGTGGCCCGAGAACCTGTACACCGGCCGCTACAATGACCCCGTGAGCGATGCGCAAATCAATATTTATCTCAACACTTTGAGCGTGTTTGGCCAGAGCTACAACAGCAAGCCCGCTGCGAAAAAGGCCGCCCCTGCTGCTGCCGACGAGGACGACGAGTCGCGGCAGGCCACGCCCGCCCCCGACAAGCCCCAGGAGCCGGATGCGAAGCAGATTTTCGAGACGATCAACGCCAGCAAAACGGCGCACGTGCCGCTCGACCAGGCGATTATCGAGTCGGTCTTCCAGGCGGCGAAAGCCACCGGCGGCGGCAACGAGGAGCGGTTCTACGAGAACCTGATTCTGGTTGGCGGCGGCGCGCAAATCCCCGGCCTGCGCGAGCTGCTCGTCGAGCGGCTGCTGCTGTGGAAGCCAAAGAAAAAAGGCGATACCGGTGCGGTAGAGCCCACCGTGGCCAAAACCCCCGACGGCTACTCGGAATTCGACACTGTGTGGAAGGGTGGGTGCGTCTACGCCAAGCTCAAAATCATCGACGAGATGTGGGTGGAGGCTGGCGACTGGGCCGTTTTGGGCGCGCGGATCTTGCAGTACAAAACTTTATTTAGCTACTTTTAGATGGTCTTTTCAATCAACTCAATGCCGTGCTCCTTCTTGAGCTGCTCGAGCAGAGGGAAGGCAACCTCGGGGGTGACGGGGGCGTAAATGCCCGGGGTGGCAAAGGCACCGACCTTTTCAGTCACCTGCTTGACGGCCACGGCGCAGGGGACGCCGACGAGGCGGGCCATGGCGCTGTAGCCACCCTCCTGGCCAGTGGGGTCACCGTAGGCGACGAGCGAGGATGTGCGGGTCTCCTTCTTGCCGTCGGCCCACTCGATGCCGAACTTGTGCTGCAGAACAACCAGGTCGCGCTCGCCCTGCTCAAACTGCATGAGCTGCTCGAGGGTGGCGCAGAGGGTGTCGAGGGCATTGCCGCGCGCAGAGTTCTTGCCGTCCTTGAAGAGACCCAACCAGCGGAAACCAGCAAGGATACGCTCGCGCTCCTCGGGGGAGGCAAACTTGGCCTTGGAGTCAATGGCCTTGATGAGGTCCTCCTCGCTCGAAGAGGCGGCGCCGATAAAGGCGGCGAGGGCCTCGTTCCAGGGCTTGCTCTCCTTAAAAACGGGCGACTCCTGGTCGTTGAGGAAGCCAACATCGACAAGCACCTTGACAAACTGGGGGAACCCGCCAAAGCGCAGGGTACCGCGCTCAATGTCGTCGGCCTCGGGGATATCGTAGCGCTCCTTGTAAGGGGTGGAGTCACGGTTGGGGTAGCCAACGGTGTTGAAGCCGGGGTAGATGGGGTACGAGCGGGCGTAGTTCATGAGATCAGGGCCGTCGATCTCGAGAATCTTGCCGTCGCGGTAGACACGGGCAGAGTTGCGAAGGGCGAGCAAAACACCGCGCGAGGACCACGAGAACTTGTAGCCGAGGGGGTTGCCGCTGTCCTCTGGGGCGGGCAAGCCACCGCAGTAGCTCAAAAAGCTCTTGATCTTTCCGCCGGCCTTGTGCACCTCGTCAATGGTCTTGACGGCGTACAGGTGGTCGATTCCGGGGTCGAGACCGATCTCGTTCATGACGACAATACCGGCCTCCTTGATCTTGGGCTCGAGAGCAAGCATAGCCTCGGAGGTGTACGAGGTAGTGACCACGTTCTTTTTGGTGCGGCAGGCACTCTCGATAACGGTGGCATGGTAGGTGTAGGGGATCAAAGAGATGACGAGATCGTGGGCACCGACGGCCTTGTCGAGTGCGGACGAGTCCTCCACATCGACAGAGATGGCAGAAGCGTTGGCACCAGCGAGGTTCTTTGCCTTTTCAAGGGTGCGGCAGGCCACGGTGACCTGGTAGTCTTTATCGGCGGCGAGAACGTCAACGGTGGGTTTGGCAACAAAACCAGAACCGAGCAAAAGGACTTTAGTGACCATTGGTGAGCTTGAGGTGGAGGACGGTTTATATATGTGACTCACGAGTTGATGTCATTGTGCATGGGGGTGCATGGAGGGCAAAGGGGGTGAGTGGAGGGGTGGAGGGGGGTGGAGGGGGTTGAGATAGAGGCTGTTGTAGGGCTAGCATGGCCTACAGGCTGCATGGACTGCATTGGACTGCATTGGGTCACGTGATTCGAAACATGTAGAAGACGGATAGCTAGAAAGGGGATAGGTATGGGGAGGGAGAGGGGAGGTGGGTAGACGAGAGACTGAGATGGGTACATGCACTAGGACTTTTAAACTCAAAAAGACCTCTAGATACACAGTTTGCTCTCCCACCACACCCAAACTGCACACCCCAAACTACACCACTATCACCCAATCTACCTATCATCCCAATCTAACTACAACCGGCTTACACATCCATGTCTGTCGAGTACTCGCCTGCGTATGCCCCGTTTTTCGGGTTCATGGGCTGCGCTAGTGCGCTCGTGCTGAGCGCCGCCGGAGCCGGCATCGGCACCGCAAAGAGCGGGATCGGAATCGCCGGTATCGGCACCTTCAAGCCCGAGCTGATCATGAAGTCGCTCATCCCGGTCATCATGAGCGGTATCCTCGCCGTGTACGGGCTCGTTGTGAGCGTTTTGATCGCGGGAGGCATGGCCCCCAGCGAGTCGTACACGCTGTTCAACGGATTCATGCACCTGGCGTGCGGCCTCTGCGTCGGGTTCGCCTCGCTCGCAGCGGGCTACTGCATCGGCGTCGTGGGCGATGAGGGCGTGCGCAAGCTCATGCTCGAGCCGCGCCTGTTTGTGGGCATCGTCCTGATCCTGATTTTCGCCGAAGTGCTCGGACTCTACGGAATGATCATTGCTCTGATCCTCAACACGCGTGGCAGCGGCTAGCTCGCGGCTAATTCGCGTCCAAACGACTAATTAAGTAGCTACGAAATGTCCATATTTTCCTGCGGCGCAAGGTACTGCACGCTGCGCTGCTGGTTCAGGAACAGGCTGTAGACGCGCTTGACGTCCTGGACCTCGACCTGGGCGCTCTTGCGGCGTGAGGCGGCGGCGTTGGCGGTGGCCACGAGGTTCGAGGCGTACCGCAGCGACGCCTCCTGGCCGATTTTGGTCAGGATTGCGAGCGCGTCGGGGTGCACCTCGACTTCTTCTTCTTGTGCCCTGATGGCGAGGATCTGCTTGATCTCGTCCCCCGAGTATGGCTGTGTGTGGATGATGACGGTGCGATCGAGCAGGTCGGCGGGGATGCCGTGCGCGCTCTTGTTGTCGTTGTCGCTGCCGCGCACATTGACGAGGCCGCGGTTGGTGGCCATCACGACGATCGGCGCGAGCTCGTCCTCGAGCGCACGGTTGATGAACGAGAAGCACTCGAGGTCAAGCATGTGCACCTCGTCGATAAACAAGACGCCGGGCACGATGGTGGCCTTGCCCTCCTCCTTCCACTCGGCGACCTTGGCGTTGATTTGCTCGCGCACCTCGGTCTTGACCTCGCCCACGTCGCCGCTAAACAGCGCCAAAAACCCCTGCGAGCGCGAGTTGATCACGTCCATCTCGTGCAGGTTGACGGTGTGCACCACCTCGCGGCGCCGTTGCAGCTCGCCCTGCGGGCACTGCACAAACTTGCTGTCGGCGCCGGTCGCATCATAGTCGCGCGAGCGCGCGTACGAGCGGCCCAGCTTGGTGACGCGGCCGCTGGCCTTGTCGATCGACACAACGTCGCCGGCAATCACCTTTTCCTTGGAGAGGCCGTCGATCATCTTTGTGCCGAGCTCGTAAAACGTCTCCATGTCTGTGGTTTTGATGGTGATCTTGCCCTGCTTGTGGCCGCCGGTGACGGAGCTCTCGATCTGCAGCTCGACGACCTCTCCCTCGATGGTCTCGGTCTCCTCCTTGATCTGGACGCCAATCGAGCGGCGGAACGCCTGGGTGAGCGCCTCGGTCTTGCTCAGCTCGAGCGAGAACAGCTCGCTGCCCGAGATGGATGTGAACGGCGTGTCCTTGCCCAGCGCGGCGGCCATACCGGTGGCGATGGCAGTTTTACCGGTGCACGGGGGGCCGGCAATGAGCACGGCGCGCCCGGCGATCTTGCCTGCCTGCACGAGCTTGAGCACGACGCCGGCGGCCTTGCGCGCCTGGACCTGGCCGACCATGCCCTGGCTCTGCTCGCGCGGCTCGATGCTATCGGATTCGAGCCCGAGGCCGGTGATGTGCGAGTGCGCAGACACCAAATTTGTGCCTCGAACGGTCTCTGAAATCTTGACAGCCATGTCAGCAGGGGTTGGTGGGGGTGCTGTGTTTTGAGGTCAAAGTCCAAAGTCAAAGTCCAAAGTCATAGTCCAAAGTCAAGTCCAAAGGGTCCAACAAAAGACCAAAAAAGATTCAAGTCCAGTCGAACCCAGCCAAGCCGGCCCAGCCATGCCAAATGCCCAGCACCCTCACAACATCGAAGAATTGTAAATATCAATCAGAGCCCGTAAAGACTCTTCCCCCAACGCCGGCGCGCGAATGTCGCTCACAGTATCACCCCCCGTCAGCCAGTCGTCGTCCAGCCGGAACGGGCAGTGCATGTAGATGGCAGAGATTATCTCCATGTTCATGCAGCGCCACTTTTTCCCGTTCAGCGGCGCCTGGAACTTGAATATCGTGAGCACCTCCGTCCACAGATCGTCATTGTACAGGTTCATCAGCTGCTTGAGCGCCTCGGCCGGCAGCTCGGCGATCATGGTAATGCGCTGCGGCCGGCCAGTGATTGCCTGGCGCACGAGGCGCACCATCAGAATCATTATGTCGAGCATGATGCTGTTGAACTGCTCGATGCGCACGCCGTCGGTCGTGGACGCCGCGCGCGAGTGGGTGCGCTTGTGGCTGCTCGAGATGCTGCCCGGGCCCGGCCGCAGCACGCTCTCGAGGATGGGGTTGTGCGCCGAGTACTTGAATGCCACGAGGTGGAACTGCAGGTCAAACAGCATCGTCAAGATGTACTGCTGCTCCAGGACGTGCTCGCTGCTGGACACGAGCGAGTTGCACACGCTGAGCGCGGCGCGCATCCCCGCGGGCTCCTGGCGCGCCATGCCCTGCTTTAGAATGTAGTTGACCACAACCGTATAAAAGGATTTGGCAAACGGCAGCATCTGCGCGTACAGAGACTGGCTGGGGCGCTTGTCTGCGTGCGCGCTGCGCTGCATCTTTTCGTGCTCCTCCCACAGCTGGGTGAACTCGCGCGGGGCCACCACGTGCTGCTTGAACAGCTCGCACGCCTCGTCGATGCTCTTGGGGACCCCCGGCACCGCCAGCACCGGCTGCACCGTGCGCTTGGGCTGGTCAAACACCGCGCACATGGTCGGCGGCGCACCGCTCTGCGGCGGGGCTGCGCCGGGGTAGCGCATGCTCACGTTCTGCCGGTACGCCTCATAATCTGCCGGGGTCGGTGCGGTGCTGATGCTGGCCGACGACTGCCCGAATCGCTTGTAGAGCGTCGCGCGCAGAATCAAAAAGTAGAGCCCCAGCGGGCCGTCGAGATCCGTCCAGCGGTACTCTGCGACCCGCCGCGCCACGCGCGCCGTCTCCTCCACGCTGAGGCCGCGCTTGCACGCACGTATAAATATAGGCAGCAGCGCCGCGCCGTCGGTGGGGATCTCGTCGGGCATCGCAGAGGCGCCCTCAAACTCGCGCGCGCGCACGTCCAGCTCGCCCTCGAGGCTCAGCCCGGCCAGCTCGACAAAGGTCGCCAGCTCGGCCGTCCAGCCCGTCCAGTCCTGCAGCTGGTGCTCAATGTAGGGGATAATTTTGAGGCTCGACGACAGCTCCTGCGTGCGCGGCCGCCCGTCGAGCCCCCCGTCCGCGAGCTCGTCCACCTTCATGCTGAAAAAGCCACTCGCGCTCGCTCCTCTTCCCTCTCCCCAGTCATCATTAAAATGAGCCTGAGTGGCTTTAGCGAGTCGACCGTCGAGCAAAGTGACAATCCAAGGTCCATTGCCTCGCTCGTTTACGCCGCCGGCCACCTCAACGGGTACCTGCCCCCGACCAAGCTCGACATTCCTCAGCTGCGGGTGCCCCAGCTCGAAGCACCGCCCTCGGACGACCACTTTCGTGAGTACCAGGCTCAGCTAAAGGGCTTTGAGCAGCTCGACGGCCCCGCCGCCATGCCCAACCTCGACGCGGTCCCGGGCGTCTACAAGGACCCCAGCTTTAGCCTCGACAACCCGCGCGTCTTTTCCCAGGTGGTTGGCGCCCGCGACGACTCGGAGGAGGTCATCGACTACACCATCCTGCTCGAAAAACTCAGCTGGTACATTGACATTGTCGAGCTCCACCTGCTCGACAACATCTCCAATGCCTCGTCGTCGTTCTTTGAGGTAACCTCGCAGTTCAACGACATTGAGTCGAGCGCAGCCCACACGACCGCCTCGCTCGTCGACCTGCGCGAGACACTCGACCAGATCGCCCAGTTTGCCGACCACGAGAGCGAGACCCTGCACCTGGTCGACAAGCTGCACAGGGTCGAGGACCTGGCGTCGCACCTCGAGCAGCTCCAGCAGTTTTACGTCCGCTACAAGGAGTGCAAATCGGTCGCCTCGGGCGGCCACATGCCCGACGTGGTGCCCCTGGTCGCTCAGTGCCGCACCCTGCTATCCACGCCGCACGACCTCACTCAAGTCAATGCGCTGGCCACCCCGATCGCCGAACTCGACCGCTTTGAATTTGGTGTCGCCAAGTACTACCAGCGCGAGCTTGTACGCGCGCTCCTGAACGACTTTAACCACCACATTGACAGTGTGCCCGTGGACGCGACCATCGAGCGGATCGGCCGGATTTTGCACGTTCCTGGACAGCAAACCAAACACAACCACAATAATGACTGGCTCAAGGTCGACGCCGAGTTCCGCCAGCGCCTCGAAACACTCCTAAAGGGTGCCTTTGACGCACACGTCCACTTGGCTGCCCTCAACGAGTACAAGGATACAGTCTCCAAGGAGGTCAAGGCGCTTGTACGGCTCCATCTGCCGCGCTCAAACGACCCCGACCGTGATCCGGGTAATCTAGCGGCCAGTATCAAGGCGCTGTCGGGTGCCGAGTTTGAGCGCACGGTGAAACGTCTCTTTGCCTGCTTGTCTGAGAGCTTTAGACGGATCTCCACGCAGTCCAAGCTCTTGCTTGATCTTTGTTCCCACCTAGGCTTTGCCCCGCCCACTGGCGACCTGCTCGAGTCGCTAGTGTCGGCCGCCGACTCGCGGCTAGCAAAGGTCCTCATCCAGCGCACAGACCTGCTCGCAAGCGTGCCCCTCGCGGAATTTATGCGCATCTACTCTCTTTGCGGGATCTTCATGTCCGAGTGCGAGTCTGTGTGCAGCATTTACGCCCCCGAGATGGCCGCCTACCTTGCAGGACAGACCAAGCTGTTTGTAAAGACGTTTGCCGCAAACTCCAGCAAACTGGTGGCCTCCTCGCTCGACCTGGACCCTTGGAAAAAGGACGAGCTGCCCCAGACATTCCAAACAATCACCGATCTGGTGGTCGAGTCGGGCGAGCAGGACCCCATCGTTTGGCTTCGCGAATGGCGCTCGGTGATTGACGGCAAGGACGAGCCACCTTCTAGTACAAAAAGGCTGCCCCAGAACGTCTTTGTTAAAGACGACTCGTTCTTTGTATGCCGCAGCGCGGCAAAGCTGATTGTCGTGCTAAGGGACTTGCTAGAATTGACGTGCTTGCTGCCCCAGACAACGGCAGAGCTATCTGGAGTCTATGTGCAATTAATATCCTTGTTTGACAACCGCACAAGGGCGCTCATTCTTGGCACCGGTGCCATGACCTCGGGCTCGAGCATCAAGCGCATCTCGTTCCGCCACCTGAGTCTTGCCTATGAGTCTGTGCGGTTTGTGGCTGCTATTCTCAACAACTCGAGCGGCTGCGTGCAGCGCCACCTTCAAGAGTCGAGCACACTGGCCTTTTCTGAACAGTGCGGCACGCTGGCAGATAGCCTCAGGCAGCATCAGGCAGATATCTCAAAAAAGTTTATCAGTGTCATGCAGGACAAGGCAAAGAGCTACACACGCAGTATCGCCGTCACAAACTGGGAGATGTCCCAGCCGCCGGCAAATCAATACATGCAAATGCTCGTCAAGGATATCAGCACAGTTTCGCGCATCCTAGAGGATACCCTCAACAAGCAGATTGCCCTGGGGGTCGTCTCGGAGATTTTCGATGTCTATAAGCCGGCATTACTCGAGGCCTATACAAGTGTGCGCATCCCAACAACAGCAGCGCTGGAGAACGTCATGCAGGACATTGGGTACTTTAGGGACCATGTTAAGGAGATCAGAGGCGCAAATAATATTGGCGAGGTTCTCTATGAGACGATTTCGGCGTTTGCGTCGCCAGAAGACGAGACTGTGCCTGTAGCAGAGCCTCCAAAGGTGCCTGCTGCCGACATGACAGTGGGAGATGTCACAGAGGCGGACGAGTCTCGCATTCAGGTTCAAAGTGGTAGTGCTACTCCTCTAAGGCGTGAGGAGGAAGCTGAGGTAGAGGCTGAGGCTGAGGTAGAGGCTAAAGAAGCTGAGGCCTCGAAAGATGCTCCGCAGAGTCCACAAGAGGCTCCACAAGAGGCTTCACAAGAGGCTCCTCAAGAGGCTCCACAAGAGGTTCCACAAGAGGCTCCTCAAGAGGCTCCTCAAGAGGTTACACAAGAGCCTTCAAAAGCACCTTCAGATGAGCCTCCAAACGAGCCTAAAGAGGAGACTACTGAGGCAGAAGAGGCTCCAAAAACTGTCAAAAATGCTTCAGCAGAAACCCCAACTACATGTAACCTGGAGACCCATAACACATCAACCCCCGAGAACGCGACCCCCGAGAACGCGACCCCCGAGAACGCGACACCCGAGAACGCGACCCCCGAGAACGCGCCTTTACAACCGCCCGCACACGACGATACGCTCAAGCCTGCGCCCAATGAGTCGCCTGAGCCTCAACCTGCTTTATCTGAGTCCCCTCACGCTCCCCTCACAGAGAGCACCACGCCGGAGCCCGAGCCCGCGTCCAAAGAGAACCCGGACAGTACAACAGAACCACAGCCCGAGCCTGGTGCCACCACAGTCTCATCCAATGCCGGCTCCGAGCCTTTGCCCGCATCAGCGCCTGAACCAACCGAGCCCCTCGAGGTCCCCGAGGCGCCGCCTCAATCAGAGAAATCGACCCCTTCAAGTGGTACTGCTGGACAGGCCAAAAAGAAGAAGAAAAAGAAGGGTAAAAAGAAGTAGTTTATGTTCTCATCATATACTAATTTTACGTTTCGAGTTGTAGAAGCTATTTTAGGTGTACAGCTGAGAGACTTGAACAAGGACCAAGACTTTGCCACTCCGCTATTCGACCCCGAATGGACCAAAAAGAGTCTGTCGACGTCGGTTGTAGAAGTGAGAGAAGAGAGGCGTGAGTGGCAAATTTCAAGTCTAGGCTAGTAGATTAGTTGTTTCACTGGAGTGATTGAAGCTGCCGTGGGCAGTCTCAAAGCTCGACTCGTTCATTCGTGCGCTAGAATCGCTCGCTAAATGCTCAGATAATGCTGTAGTTGGAGCGCGTTGCACGGGGATAGTAGGCGAAGCATCAAATGAGTCGAAAGAGACCAGGTCAGGAGTACTGGGTGTCCCTGGACGATAGGCCTCAAAATTGGAGATATGCGGAGCCTCAATACTACCACCGGTCTCATTGCTCTCGTTGAAGCGGACTTGACGGGCCGCCGTACTTGGACCATCCTCTGGCCGCGCACCGATAGTGCGAGTCCCTGCGCGAGCAGGCAAAGACTCGGCGCCGCCTTGAAGCACTCTTATCTCCGCTAGTTTGGCCCTGCATTCTGTGACCTTCCTCTTAATCCGCTCTTCAGGGGTCTCGCCGTGTATCCAGGCGCGAAAGGGCATGGCAAGTTTACAATGCAACATGCGACATGTTTATAGCATGTGAGCTCTCTGGCCAGGGATATAAAAATGCACATGTGATAGACTCAACCAGGGAAGTTTGTGAGTTGATAGCTTTATACAGTGAGTACCCACCGCCATGGGTCTGAGCCACCAAAGCCTGCGCACGTGAGTGGCTAGCCCATCATGAAAATTTCACAATTCTATTGATGCGCTTATATGTCCAACGCTTGAGAGTCCTATTTCTCTAGTGGTTGACCTTTCCGAGTAGACTGAGTGGGTATGCCGCGTGGACTATGATTTGAGCGTAATCGGAGGCTGACCCTAGAATCAAGCTCATAGGGAGCTGAACTTTAAAGCTAGATTTGAAAGGTTAGAAAGATGCAAAGTACAGTGGCTATCATTGAGCTTCACAGAGACTGACCTGTTGAAAGCTATTTCCAATATGTGCAACATCCCTTGAGTAGAGGTAGCTATATGGCAGCAGTAGTTGCAATCGATTCTAGAAATATGATATAGCTTACACTCTCAAGCGGCGCTGATCAGCACACAGTCTAGCACATCATCACTCCATCTGTGTTTGTGCCGCTATAAGGATATATACATCACTAAAACAGACACTTACAATATAAGAGGCCCGAATGAGCATAATGATACGATAGGATTCCCGAATAATGATTCACCCTGGCATATCAGCGGGCCCCGAGCTGATCCATCCAGAAAACACCGCAACCTACACCAGCTGGCTGGTGGCGCTTTCACTTTATCATCAAGCGTATAAATGCTTATCTATCATGTCTTTAAATCAAGGCTGTAATTGAAAATAGCGTTCTGACTCTTAACGCTGCCTCGGTATGCTCCCTGATCCCGTGCTCGATGTGCTACTCCACAACCTTCCTCAGACCCAAATGGGACTGTATATTCATCTTTCACAGGTAAATCGCGCCATGCGTCGGTTCTTCTTGAGCGACTACGCCTGGGCCTGGTTTGACGTACATAGAGTTGGGGGAAAAGGCATTAGGTACGCATTTGGCGAGTATACCCTCACAGGGATAGCTGCCCACTACTTCAACTATCTTTGTGGTCTGGATCCCGCCCTGCGAGCATGGCACATGTACGGCACCCGGCCAGTTTGGAGTTTCTCTCAAGACCTATACGATCAGATGAACTACATCAGTAGGCTATCGAATAAGAGGGAACGAAAGGATCCGTGGTTCGTAACACCACCCGAGAGTTTTTTCTACAGCGCGACCGTGTGGGATTTGTGGGCTTCCCAACCTCAAAACAGTGAATGGGACTTTGAAATAT
>JAKTZS010000032.1:37282-105421 GCA_030562575.1 Wickerhamiella parazyma
TGTTGGCGGAGGAAAAGTTTCCAGAACGGCTACGGCGGTCGGTGAGTTTTGTGCTGGCGTGCGTTGAGGCGAATCTCGAGTGCTTTGCATTTGCAGAAAATCTAAGAGGCAATCTGACCATAGTAGGAGCAGTAATGGACCAGAGCCCATGCACCGGTGTGCGTTATGCTGCGGCGAGGTTACGGGACAACAGGAAATTTGTACAATACGCAATTGAGCGGGAACCATGGTGCATAAAATTTGCATCTGATCGACTCAAACGAGATGCTGCATTGCTTCTGTATTGTGTGGCCCGTGATCCCCACATTATTGAAGACTTCTCTGTGAGTACTCGACTGCGAATCAGGTTATGGCTAAAATTTGGCAGGAGACCAAACATGAAAATTCGCTCTGCTCACTGGACTACCTTGTAGGCATGGGGGCAAACACGTAGGCCAAGTATGTGCCATATCGCCCATAACACGATGTGCTGTTACCTGCCCGCGTTACTTTGACGTGACAAAAATACATTACATGGGATTAATGGAGCTAGGTGGAGGATGTGTGGTGGATTGGGGGATAAATAGGGCTAGATGGAGGATGTGTTGCGGTTTGGGTGCTCATAGTCACGAGGGTTTCGTCCGCTCTGATTATCGGGTGTCCGCACAGTGGAATATGATCTTGGTGATCAGATCTTGATTTTATTTTGGAGAGTGTAGCACCACATGCATGGTGTCGCGCCTCGCCCACAGCTCGACTCCTATACAGGCCAGACTTTGCAATCAGTATTCACAATCTGAATCCTCAAAACAAGCTAAACTGAACAAATGCAAGTCCAATCTATACACCATTTTCCCAGATATTGGATGCTTCTATTCAGGGTGGATGCGTACTACCCCTGTTGCAAAAGATCTTTGCCTAAACCGGACTTCGTGGTAGCAAGCTGGGCTACTTAAAGTGCTCCCTAGAGCCCTCAGGTTACCATGGAAGTTCCCCACGAGTTTGAGGCCTCTGATCAAGCTGCCTGGGATACACTCAACGCAGGGCCGCTTGCCTTCGTCCTACTACACCTGCCGCTCGCGTATCACTACCTTGAGCCAGACGCGGTTGCTCCACTCCTCGAGCGCCTCGAGCTCGATGCCGCTGGCGAGTACCTAGTGCAGGCGTTGGCACGCCATTCAGTCGAGGCCATGCCGCAGCAGGAGAGGTGCCACGCAATCTCGCGCTTGCTGGGACTTATGATCATGCACTACCCTGAGAGGGCGCCCCTGCCTCCTGTCCTCATACTTTGGCTTTTACTGCAGGCTGGGCCCACAGAACAGCTCCGGACCCTGGCTCAGCCGCATGCGCGGGGTTCACTGTACTCTGAGGCGTTCTTTAGACTCGGACGGTTTGATGTTCCTCAAGTGTCTCTGACGGGGTCTCCGCGCGCCCAGGATGCACCCAAACCTGCCACGCCGCGCACACCCTTCAGGGGACTCCTGTTCCGTAACCCTACTGATACGACCGAGGCGGTCCGTGTACTTGGCTCAACTACCCTTGGTCGGTGGATTTACGGTGCCTCCAGTCGCAAGCGCAAGCGCACCGAGTAATTGTCGCGCGATATTTGTTTACGGTGATGTAGTCTTTGTTTGTAGATTACCCGTTATTATTAGCTGAAAACCATACATAAAAAACAGTATATAAAGTCCCAGAAGCTAACAGGACCCAGCCTTGGATTGACTAGTAGCAATAAATGACGCACTAAGCTGGTCGCTATGGGGCCCATGAGGCAGGCGACTAGCGATGTGGCTCAGTCCTCAGGAGCGGAGCTATCAATTCAGCGGCAGCAGCTACTGAATTGTCCTTTTAGCTGCTTCTGAGCGACACCAGGTACACACTTGGTGCGGGCTTGGGCCGCAGCCTATTCAATATTTGAGCTCATACCCGGTCGAGAGATTGTGATCCCTGAGGCTGGTTCTGGGTGAGGGTTGATATGCCAGGTGCATTTGCTATTTTATAGCTTCCTAAAGCTTGAGTGTTCAGGCCCTGTGCCAGTGCAAAGTGCCAGTGCAGGAGGCAGATTGCCACTATTGTACACCATACTCACGCAGGAATCTGTTTGAGCTCTCAAAGGGGAATGCCTGGTGAATTATTTGCTGGTGTCGCGCTCTCGCATGGGGCTGTGGCAGCCCTTCTATTGGAAGGCGACTAGATGTCGCCTTGTTCAGGAGGCGAAAAAGTGATCCCTCACGCATATAAAAGCAGAAGGGTGGTTACAAAGAGAAATTTAGTAGTAAATAGCAACACGTCAAGGCCCGCGTCGCAGTAAACCTGCTCGGCGGCGAACCTCATCGGTCCTCTTGATAATGATGACAAATCATTATGGAAACAACAAGATTTTTGATTCCAAAAATTTGATGATTGAGCAAATAAAAATAGTTTTACAACTCATAAAACTAAAATGTTTGCATGTACATATTTTCATAACATATAAATCCAACCGGATTCCACACCAACAGCTGGTTCGATGGTCTAGTTGGTTATGGCATCTGCTTAACACGCAGAACGTCCCCAGTTCGATCCTGGGTCGAATCATTTTTTTTGGCCCATTTATCTGTTTTACGTCTCTTGAATAATATATACCTTAAAATGCATGAACATACTCCTCATTATCGTCGTCGCTATCCAAATCAGAAGCCACTTGAAGCGTCTTTTGCACTAGCTCGTAGGTACCCTTGATGGGCAGCCCAATAATATTGGAGATCTCGCCAGTGTAGTTTGCAATCAGGTCCTTGCCAAGCTCACCCTGGATCTTGTAGCCACCAGCCGCGTCGTTGGCCTCGCCGGACGCGACATAGCTCAACAGCTGCTCATCGGTGAGGTCCTTTTTGAACTCGACGGTGCTCTCACCCAAATACGACTCGAGGGCATACCCCGGAACAATGGGCTTTTCATAGGGGACAATGGCAATGACACCTGTAAATACGCGGTGGGGCTTTTTCGAGTCCCTCAGCTTCTTGAGCATTGCCATGTGGTGGTCAACCCCCTGCGGCTTTTCCAAAACGTTGCCATCGTTGTCGGCGATGATGGTATCTGCGGCCAGGACGACCGCTGGGGGCTCGTCGCCGTCGACTTCTGACTGGTACACGTCGAGGGCCTTGTGGATGGCTGTCTGCACCACGTACTCAAACGGGGCGTAGAGCGCCTTATCGAGGTCCTCGGGAAATTGGGACCCGACGATCCTGAGGTTGGTTACCCCGAGATCTTCCTTACAGATCTGTTCTCTTCTGGGCGATTTCGACGCAAGCACAACCACTCCGTCCTTGCCGACCAGTTCCTGAACGCTCGTTGGCATGTTATTAAGAGGCGAGCAGGCCCCTAACAGGGCCCCGAAAAAGGAGTAAAAAAAAGAAGTACAAAATATAAAATTTAGTTGTGGAGACGCTTCTCGTACGAGTGCAGCGAGTGGACGCCGCCCTCGAGCTGCGCGGACGCGGTGCGCACCTCAAAGCGGACCTCACCAGAGTTGACCTTTTGCTGGAACTCGGTGATGCTCTGGACACCAATGTCCTGCAAACCGTGCTCAAGGCCAGACATGAGGTAGGGCACGAACTTGGTGATGCTGCCCTTGTCCACGACCGCGCCCGAGACACCCTGGGCCACCAACACCGAATCAGACTCGGAGAAGTAGCGCGAGGTGGCGGCGTTGGCGTTCTTGCCGGTCTGCTCCATGGCCTCGATGGAGCCCATACCACGGTACGACTTGAGGCGCTTGCCGTCGCGGTAAAAGTACTGACCGGGGGCCTCGTGGGCACCGGCCAAGAGACCGCCCATCATGACGCACGAAGCACCGAGGGCGACCGCCTTGGTGATGTGGCCAATGTTGCCGATACCGCCGTCGGCGATGCAGGGCACGCCAAACTTGTTGGCAAACTCGCACACGGCGCGCACGGCGGTGGCCTGGGGGCGACCGACCGCCATCACCTCCTGGGTGATGCAGATGGAGCCCGAGCCCATACCGATACGCAAACCGTCGACGCCGTCAACAATGAGCTGGGCGGCCTGCTCGCGGGTGACCACGTTGCCGCCAATGACCTGGAGCTCGGGGTACTTGGACTTGATCCACTTGATCATGTCGCTCTGGTACATGGAGTTACCCTGGCTCGAGTCGAGGATGACCACGTCAAGGCCAGCAGCCACCAGCTTGTCCAAGCGCTCGCGGTCGGCACCGTGAGTGCCAATGGCGGCACCGCACAGCAGCTGCTTGGTGTCGCTGGACTTGGAGGCCAGGGGGTAATCGTTGTTCTTTTTGAGGTCCTGGCGGGACAGCAGGGCCAAAAGGTGGCCCTCAGAGTCGACGATCGGGAGCTTGCCCTTCTTGGACTCCTTGAGGATCTTGTTGCCCTCCTTGAGGGTAAGACCCTTGTTGGCGGTCACAAGGTCCTTGGTCATAACCTCAGACACCTTGGTATTGAGGTCCTCGTGGAACTCAACGTCGCGCGAGGTCACCATACCAACGAGCTTTCCGTCAGATTTGCCATTGTCTGTATTGTTAGTATCAGTTTGTAAAAAGTTGTCAACAAGACGTTTTCCATCATTGCTGTAGAACGAAAGTTTAAAAAAACCATCATGTACTTACCAGTCACGGGGAACCCGCGGAAACCGAGCTCAAAGCCGAGCTGCCTGACCTCGCCGACGGTGGTCTCGGGGGAGATGGCGACGGGGTCGACGATGAAGCCGTTCTCAAACTTCTTGACCTTGCGCACCATCGCGGCCTGCTCATCGGCGGTGCAGTTGTGGTGGATAATACCAATGCCACCCAAAAGCGCCATGTAGATGGCCATCTCGGCCTCGGTGACGGTGTCCATGGGGCTGGACACGAGCGGCAGCTTGAGGCTGATCTTTTTGGTGAGCTTTGTCTCGAGCGACACGTTTTTCGAGTCAAAGTCGATGCGGCCGGGCAGGAGCAAAAAGTCGTTGTAGGTCAAACCGCCGTGGGTGGTGGAGTCCATGAGCTGGGTCACGGTCAAACCATCCTTGGTCTTGTACTCGCTGAGAGCTTCGAGGGCGTTTGCGCAATTGGCGGGCATCAGATTACCAAAATTTTTTTTGAACAATTTCTCAGATGAGGTGGTTGCTGACGAAGCGTAAAGCATAGGGCCCTCGAGCACCCTCAAGAGCACCCTCAAAAGCGCCCTCAAAAGCGCCCTAAAGCCGCATCAATCTTGCGCCGTAAAATCTCCTTGTTGCGATTGAGCATCTCTAGTGTCTGCGTATCCTCCGAGTAGTCCATAAAATCCAACAAATAGTCAAACAACGCGTCCTTGGTGAAAATGACGCTCGCGGCAGGGCCCACCGTAAACACCGCCAGCTTCTTGCCGCCCTGGACCGTGTCTTCGTGTTGCTCGAGAAGCCGCTGCGTGAGCGTCCTTGCAATGAGCGCCTTTGCCCCGGCCTCGTCGGCGATGCCTGTGTCGACCAGCGACTTGACCAGCTGGGGCTCGGGGATCTCGCCGCCCGCCAGCACCAGCACTACAATGTGCAGCATTTTGCTCTCGGTTTCAATTGTGCCGGGGTGGCAGTATTTGAGCACCACGCGCCTCGTGTCGGGGGCCATTCGCGTGCGCAGGGTGTACTCGTTGCGGGGCGCGGCCTTTTTCTGGCCAGTGACGCGTTCCGGGATGCGCACCATCTCGTACATGGTTCCCTCGGCGAGCATATCGTTGACGCGCTCAATCAGGGTGGCTCTGTTTGCGGTGGGCGCGAGCTCGCTGAAGGTGCTTCCCTTGATGGGGCGCGAGTTGAAGCGCGCGTTGAGGAGGGCCATGACGACGCTTGCGACCTCTTCTTCGGTGACGGGGGTGCGCTCCGCCTCGCTCTCGTTCTCGCTCTCGCTTTCGCTTTCGCGGGTCCGTTTCATTTTAGCTAGCTAAGTGTAAGCGTGGGAAGTGGGACGTGTGAGACGTGTGGGACTTGGGGGACTTGGAAACTAAGCTGGGCTCAAACTCACTCAACCAAAGTGCAGCTCACTACCGCCTCGCCCCGTATCACAGCAGTCCCAATTACTGCCGGAGTGTCCTTGACCTCGACCGCCCCCTCAAGCACGAGATTCAAAAAAGTGTCATAGCCCTTGAGCGTGCCCTCGACCTTGCGACTATTCAGCGACACAAGCACCCGCTTGTTCATGTACTGAGCGAGATCAGAGTCGACCATGTGGTGAAGATGTGGGTTTGAAGCTTCGTCATGCTCCAGCTCAGGTTGGCACTCGTGGCGAGCTATGCGCTGGCCATCTCGTGGTCCGAGGAATACGCCGCCCGGCCGCTCCCAGCGGGGCGCGACCACGAATTGTACGACTACGTGGTGGTAAAGGGCGCCCACAGGCCGCCGGGCGCGGTCGAGGCCCTGGCGATCAAGGACCACTGGGTGGTCGAGGTCCCGCGGAGTGGGCTTGCCAAGCGCGAGCTATCGAGTATTGTCAAGCGCGCGAGCGTCAATTCCCCGCAACACGGCCCGCGGGACAACCCCCCACATGATGCGCTCGACTCGGGCACATGCTGCGTGCCACCTCAGCTGTCTAAACGGGCCGAGGACTCGCTCAAGAGCATCAGAGACGAGTTTGGCATTAATGACCCGCTGTTTGGCCAGCAGTGGCACATTTACAATGCCGAAAAGCCCGGCCGCGACATGAATATTGTTGGCGCGTGGAGAGCAGGGTTCACCGGCAAAAACGTCACCGTGGCCATTGTGGACGACGGCCTCGACTACAACCACCCCGACTTTAGCACGTCCTTTAGCCTCGACGGCAGCTACGACTACAACCAGCACCGCCAGGAGCCGACCCCGGAGCTCTACGACGACTGGCATGGGACGCGGTGCGCTGGCGAGATCGCGGCCGGGCTCAACGACGTGTGCGGCGTCGGGGTCGCGCCGGACGCCAAGGTCGCCGGTATTCGCATTCTGAGCGGCTCACTGCTGTCGATCGACGAGGCCAGGGCCCTCAACCACATGATGCACGAGAATGACATTTACAGCTGCTCGTGGGGCCCCGCAGACAATGGCGTTACCATGGAGGGCCCCCCCGACATTGTCAGGCGCGCAATTGTCAATGGCATCGAGTACGGGCGCGGGGGGCTCGGGTCTATTTATATGCAGGCCGCTGGCAACGGGTTCCGCAGCGGCGACAACTGCAACTACGATGGCTACACAAACTCCATCTACTCCATCACCGTGAGCAGCGTCGACGTGGATAACAAGCACCCGTTTTACGCCGAGAGCTGCAGCGCCAACTTTGTGACGACGTACTCGAGCAACGGCGAGCTCAAAATCACCTCGACCGACGTGCTCAGCCAGCACAAGGGCGACGAGGCGCACAGTTGCACCGACCGGCACACGGGTACCTCGGCGTCGGCCCCCATGGCCGCCGGCATCATTGCCCTTGTGCTCGAGGCCCGGCCCGAGCTGACCTGGCGCGACGTGCAGTACGTGTGCCGCGAGGCGGCGGTGCCGTTTGAGATCGCGGACGTTGACGAGCGCGGCAACTGGACAGAGGTCGCAGACAACAAGCTCTTTCACAATGACTATGGATTTGGTCTGTTGGACGCCGGCCGCGCGGTGGAGGCCGCGCAGTCGCACGAGCTGGTCAAGTCGCAAACGTGGTTTTTCAGCACCCCGCGGGAGCACCATGAAAACTTCAACGGCCTTTTCGAGACGGCGATCGAGGTGACCAGCAAGGACGTTGAGGACATGGCGCGCCTCGAGCACGCCAATGTGCGGCTGAGCTACCAGTTCCAGAAGCGCGGCGCGCTCAAGTTCACCCTGGTGTCGCCGCAGGGCCTGGCGATTGTGTTGAGCGACGCGCGGCCGCACGACACCACCTCGGCGGACGTCAACGACTGGACGTTTAACTCTGTCGCGCACTGGGGCCAGGACCCGGTTGGTACTTGGACGCTGCGGGTGGAGAATGTGTCTGGTGAGGAGCTGCCGCTGGGAGGGCTGTTCAAGCGGTGGTCGATCCGTCTTTGGGGCGAGTCCAAGACGAACGAGAAGCGGTATTACAGTGATATGTGGGATGAAGAGAACAAGCCGATCGGTGAGCATGAGAAGGAGGCATTGGAGAAGCCTCTGAGTGAGCCTGCAGAGACAGCACCCACAGAGACGAGTGCGGACACTACAGCACCCACAGAGACACCCACAACCCCAACACAACCAGCCCCATCATCCGGTTACGCAGAGCAGGACCAGCCAGACCACTTTACCAACCAGCGGCACGGTGTTTTGTTTTACATTGTAACAAGCGCCATTGGAGTCACGGTCCTCCTGGTCGCGGTGGTGCCCATCCTCTACTATGTGTTGAAGAAGCGCAAGGGCGCCGTGGCCTACGACTCGCTCAACACCGGCCTCCTGACCGCCGAGGATATCGAGCTAGACGACGCGGACCACGACAGCTTTGAGCTGAGCGACGAGGAGCCCCTGCGGCCAGTGCCCCAGCCGCTACGCGAAGGCCAATAACAATTGCACGCTAGACTCCCACAAACAATCTCAAATTGTAGTTTAGATTTCTGGGTACTCCCAATATTACAGATATCTCCAATGGTCCCAACGCTCCCGCTGACATGGAACGTAGAAAGGGGCGCATCTTCCAGAGCCCGGCCGGGTCGCGCATCAAGCACCTCAAAAAGCCCGACGGCGAGCCGCTCTGGCGCGTAGACATCCAGTTTGACTTTTTGAACGCCGTCTTGCAGGATCAGAACGCCGTGTTCACAAACAGCCACACCGGCGAGAAGCAGACGTTTGCAGAGCTCTACCTGGACGCAATGGCCCGCAGCAGCAAGTGCAGCAGCGTCTTGGCCGAGAGGCTATGCGGCGGCGGCCAGGAATCGCTCAAGATCGCCATGGTTTGTATTCTCGTCAACATCGGCCGCATGAACACGACGCTCAACTTTTTCCCCGAGATGAAGGCCCAGCTCAGGACATACCACCCCATCCCGTCGCTCCAGTCGGGGGACCAGCTCGAGTACAAGCAGCTGCAGGATGCCCCGCGCCTCAAGAGCATCCTCAAGGGTGCGTGCGACCAAAAGGGCTCCCCAGAGACCCTGGACGAGCTGATGGCGCTGCCGGCCCCCCGCACAAACCCAATCAACCTGATTTTCCTGCTGGCAGCGTCGTTTGTGGACGTCGAGGCCCGGTTCTTTGCAGAGCACAAGTTTAGCGATTTGATCATGGGCAGCCAGTACTCGTCCGCGTCGCGCGCACAGGCGTTTCTCTGGCTCTGTTGGACGTGTCTCGAGAGCGACTTTTCCGGTAACGGCAACCCGTTCGGACAGGACACGCGTGCGCCGGCTCTAGTGCAAATGACCGAGTCCGAGATCGCCGCAGAGAATGTCGACCCCCAGGAGGAGGTGTCGTTTGGCAACTACATGCTAAACCAGCGCCTCAAGTACCTGGATGGCGGCTCAAAGTCCACAAGCAAGCAGGTGGCGCTCGCGACGTACCCGAGCGAGCTGATCCTGCCCCCGCAGACCACCCCGCGTGAGCGGCGCACTATTCACGAGTTCCGCAAGCTGGTGTGGGAACGCAGGGTGCTCGAGCGGCGCCGTAGACACATGTTCAAGGTGCACAAGACGTGGTCCCAGATGCGCGACGTGGACCCGATTTTCGACTCTGACACCGAGACAAAGGCCCGCCACGAGCCGGCGCAGGGGCTGGCGGTGATGGGGTACAAGCAGGATTCGAATGGCGACCACGGCGAGTTTTTCGCCACCATGAGCAGGGTCCTGAGAAAGACGCGGGAGCAGGCGCAGGCGCTGGTTCCCGCCGCGGCAGATGTCCCTCCTGCGGTGCAGCCTTTGTGAGGCGCAAAATTTCTGGCCAATTTTTAGGACACTTTTGCCTGGGTCTGTGCTTTCCATGTGCTAGTGTGCGGCTTCTTGTGAGCCAAACCCTCTTGGTAGAATCTACGACGTGCACGCAACTCAGATCTGCAAATGGGATGCTGAGGGCCCAGGGCATATTTAGCTATAATTTTTAAACGAAAAGCTGGATAGCCACGACTGCAGCGTGTGCTTGTCTTTGCACACAGTATAGGCAACCACTGCAGTTGATTCAATTTCTCTTGGAATTGCTACATTTGCGCACCCAGGCATCCATACACGTCAAGGTATTCTCCTTGTACCAACTTAGCCCTGGCTTGTTACCAGCGCTGGGTGGTCCCTGCAGCACAGGCGGTGCTTAGGGGCCTATAACCTGGAGGGGTCTCTGCTCTGTTTTGATAGCCATTGAGAAATCTCCTCGCTCCAATCTAGCACTGCAAACGTGCCACCAGAGCTGGGTAGTCCTCGCAGCCCATACGTCAAGTGCGGATCTATAATATAGCGGGGTCTCTGCACTGCATTGGTGCCCATTGGGGTTCTGTGTGGGCTCTGAACACTAACCACTCTTTCCTGGGGCTTGGAATGGGTTGCATCGCACTGTCGTGTAGGACTCGGGCAGGGATATGGAACTCTCTTAGGGCTCTTGTTTGCATACACGGCGTTTTCGGCAACCCTTACAGGACCAAGAAACCTCCATCTTTTACGCACCACGGGGTTCGCTCCAATTTGCGTCTGCGGTCTAGTCTCAGCCGCGAGTGGCGTGACACTGGGACCAGCGCCGGTCGCATTTCGATCAACCCTGTTGCTCTCGACAAGAGTGTCCATGGAAGGGGGTAGGAGAAGAGGCACCAAGCCAAGACTGACACGTTGCGTGGACGGCTGAAATCGAGGTACTTTGTTGAAGCCAACTTGTGACGTCGAGCCCGATGGGGCGGATGGGCCCCTTCCAAGCCAGCTCAGGCACGGCTCAGAAATGCTGCTGTCAGGTGGCCGCGCAGGCCTAGGGCTTTCTTGAGCTTGTGTCTCAGCCAGAGGCGGGCGGTGCACGGGGGAGCGCATGAACAAGGGGCTTTGGTGGGGTTGTGGTGTACCACTTTGAATGTGACTGGGGCGAAAGAAAACTTAAAAATGGACAATTATCTCAAATAAACCCCGATATTATTTCTGGGCAGCTTTGAGGAGCGTCTAGACTTGATCTGATTTTAGTTTGCACTCGCCATGAGGACCACAAGACACTACTAGACACTACCCATGCTAGGGTGGCCGAGTACTATTCTGTATCTCTCTACGGTCGTTGACGAGTAGTTCCTAGAAAAGCGGTATACTGCCTCGATAAGATTAACAGAGTCGATTCATTCCGAGGTCAGAATTTGCTGGCCCAAGGCACCTGATCGCCTTAGCTCCTACACCGGGCGTAGATTTCACTCAAGGTATATACTCTGCTAAATTAAGACGAGTTGGTGTTGCATGTGGTTGTCAGGTGTAGACTCTAGTCAAGAAGGTGTGTTTGCGCATAATAAATCCTAACATACAATCTAATGGCTGTCGAATCTATGATGAGGCGTCTCTGTTCCTTTTCAAGTCGTTTACACGCCCCAGTGCTAGACCAAGCTGCCTCCAGCTTTATGCTTCCTCAATATCCGAAAGCAAGCCTAGTACGCATGCATCATCCTCCTTGTTGGAGTGAAAAGCCAAAAAGATACCACCGCAGTCAGTCAGATTTTGCATCTCAGCAAGCGCGCAGAGGCGTTTGAAGGGTGATCTTTTGCCCGGTTGGGGACCGCGCTTTTTTCCCCTTAGGTTGAGCGATGTATTCCATGGCTTGGCTTGAATTGTATTGCCTTGTTGCCTGGAGTGCGAGATAAAGCCGTGAACTTCACGGCGTCCGTTTCCAGACATTGCCTCAATGCCCGCAGCTCGCAAAGGGTTGGGGAATCTCAAGATTATAGGCACACGGGTCGTAGGTCTGGACTGTTGTGGTGACCCTGCACTGTTAACCGTGGCCCAATTGACGCCAGTCTTTGTGTAACGGGTGCCGTGAATTTCCTGGGCTGGCTCCATGTTCTCGTCCTGGGAAGCAAGTGGGGACTCGGCACTGGGACGATCACCGTACGGAGACAAAACATAATCAGGCTTTGCGAGAGAGCCTGTCAGAGAAACCGAAGATGTGCGGCGAGGTATCGGGTTTACGCGGTATTTCTCCAGAAAGCGCTCATAAAGGCTGGTGCCAGGTGGGCGCGTGCTGAGGAGGCCAGATTTAAGAGTCTCTTTGAGAAGGGCTGGGTGGCTCATGAAGAAGTGACAAGACTTAGAGGGCCTCAAAGTATGGGGCGTACTACATTGAATGTGATACAGGCAAAATAAACAAACAATTAAGACCGACAAGTTCAAGAAAGATCTCCTAATTGTTTTCATCTAGCTTCCGCGTGGTGCCAAGGCTCATATTTTACTTTTAAATCGACACTATAACCACCTGTAACGATCTAGAGTTGGCTAATCGCTTTTGTAGAAAAAGTGCTGCTTTGGGATTCCTGAGGACCAAGACGTATAGAGAGCTTATATCAATTTACTTCTAGCACTGTGGTGAACATTGAGCGCGGCAAGCGCGTAGAA
This sequence comes from Wickerhamiella parazyma, assembly GCA_030562575.1. Lineage (NCBI taxonomy): Eukaryota > Fungi > Ascomycota > Dipodascomycetes > Dipodascales > Trichomonascaceae > Wickerhamiella > Wickerhamiella parazyma. The sequence continues at coordinate 49,726 of JAKTZS010000032.1, forward strand.
ATCATGGCGAGTTGTGTCGGCTTGAGGGGCGCCGAGACCGTGAGAGTAGAGATGTGAGCCTTCCTCCCAAGGACATGAGCTTTTCACTTAGACTGCGCCTTTCATTTTGGTTGATTGTGCTATCCGCGGCCTCGTTGAGGCTAGTATCAATTGGACAAGGGTCATGAGAAATCGGCTCGTGCTGGGCGTTTGTGGTCGCGTTTCCAATATCATTGACTTGCCCTTCTTGTCCAGGTTGGCTTTTGAGGACCGTGGTTACAGTGTCAGTGGCTGGCAAAGGGCTGGGGAATTTATTTTCGCGTTCTTCAATTTTGTGTTTCTTTGTTTTTGGTGCCACACGATCAGTATCGTCCATAGAACTAGAATCAGAAACGGGATCTACCTCTCCAATCTCTTTGCTCGGGGAAGCTCCCAGATCGGGCTGGTCTTCGAAGGCCAATTTTCCAGCATCTGTGGGCTGTGCTGTGTGCTCGGCAAATTTGTCGCAGGCCATGATTGCAATATCAGTGGCTGGCAGAGGGGTACAAGATTTCAGAGTTTTGTCGAGCTTGCGTTTCTTGCGTTTGGGTACCACATCTTCAAAGTCCGTCACAGTATCACGGCCAGGCTTTGTCTTTTGAAGCTCTTTGCTCGAAACAGGCTCTTCAGCGTGGTGAGCTTGCCAAGGGCCGAGGAATCTCCACCTCTTATGCTTCTCGCGACGTGCTCTGGTCTGTCCGTCAACACGGTGCCTATCACTAGAAACAGCGATAATGGCGCCATTACCAGGCTCCTCATTTTCGGACAGCGGGTGCTGGCGGAGAGGTGATATGACGAAGGGTGGGTGGGACATGGCAGCGAGCGGGCCAGATAAGCATTTATGAGGGGGTGTCCCACATTAATGTGGCCTGATTATAGCAGGCAAGTACATTAAATAAGGCCACAATGCGATTTTCTCATAGCAAAGTTTGTCTGTGCTACCTGCATTTGAGGGTGGGCGTTCTCATCGCGCCGCTTTTGTCTGGTAAAACCATGAACCAGAACTCCCTCCCTCATGTTCACCAAGTGAGGTAAATTCCAGAGAAAAGACATGCATTTTGAGTCCATGATGGTCAAAATATAGCAATAGCGGCTTGGGGTGACAGTTTTTGTGGTGTGCTTTTTTGTGGTGCTGCTCATGTGCGCCGCCACAATGTTATACAGCTGAGACTTTCATTTCAATGCCCAGCACTTGATTTTGGCTATAATGACCTTTTTAGTTGGCCTAAAAGCGACACTTTCCTCAGCACTAGTATAGCCTGGTTTCTAGGCGACAGCGAGATTGTGCATCTCGAGTCAACCGCGGTCGCAGAGTGCCTAGTTGGGTGCTACTAAACTTGCTGAACTGAAATAAATGCAGACAGACATGACCATTGGTGGCACTGACACCTTTATGATGGGATTTGTACCCTCTGTTGGGTGTGCATATGGACGGAGGTCAGATTTGAGCCAAGTTTGCACAACGAAGGGTTCAAAGGAGTGAATGATTATTTGACCAGCTCACAACGGACGTTAAGGCATCAGTGTTAGTCTTGCGGATTGTATCTATCTGCATATAATGATTGCGTTAATGCTCTACTGGAGTAACCACCAAGCAGCCTAAGAGTAAGAGAAACAGATTAAGAGCCGTTCTGTTCGCGGCGTGGGAGCCACGTGGCGGCTTGTGTGCGACTTTTTTTTTAGATATGTCCGCACCTTTGGACGCGCGACGTAATTAGGGCGGCCTACAAGGCGATGTCATCACTTGTCCACTAGAATTATTTCAGCTCCAAGCTGCGCAGACACTTGGCTTTCATCAGCAATGAAGAGACTAAACATTATCTGGTCTCATCCGCGAGAGCATAGCCTCACAGGGGAAATTGTTCGGAAAATCACTGAAATGGCCAAATTATCAGGATATGAGGTGGAAACCACCGATTTGTACCGCTCTTCTTTTTCTCCTGTGTTAAATACAGTGGACGAGCCTGATTGGAATAATGCAGGGAAAAAATACAGCCCGGAAGTCACAGAACTTGCGGCTAAATTGTCATCTCAAGATCCACTGATCTTTGTATTCCCTGTATGGTGGTACTCCCTACCAGCCATGCTTAAAGGCTATCTTGACCGAGTATGGAATAACGAGATTTTCTACGGGGAAAACACCCCTAGACCTGCATCCAAAATTCTTTGGATTGGCCTTGTTGGACAAGATGAACAGGCGTTTTCTAAAAGAGGATTTGACTTCACTTTGCGTCAAACCTTGAACAATGGAGTAGCCAGCTTTTGTGGTGTCGACAATTCTGCAGTGAAATTGCTTTTTGATACCCTTGGTGAAAATGTTGTAGACAAGAGCCAGCACTATACAAGAATTATCACTGGTGCTTGTGATGCAGCATCCGAGTTTCTTGAGCAGCCTCTGGATAAATAGACAAGACATCAATGAGCGAAACATGAAGTTTAGATTAACTGGTCGATGCGAGCGCGTCTCCTTGATGATCTGCTCAATATTGAGCTGATTTGTTGCTGTAGTCTTTGTTTTAAAGACATACTAACCGCTTCTCGCTTGCGATAGCATTTTTTTTTTGTCTATTGCAAGAACCTGGTTCTGCCACCATTTTGTTCTGTTGTACATTAAAAGACTACTGGCTTGTTATCTTTGAACCGGTCAGCACGTCCTAGACTAGACTAGACACGGCACGGGACCCACATTATGACATCATCAATATAACACACACACACGAGTGAGTGCTGCAATGCGCGTCTTGAGGCATCCATAGTACTGCGAGGGTCGTAGTGCTCCTCGTGCAGGGTATTGGCACTGGTATTCACTAGAGTGCTCATCTGGTGCTAGCATGTTTTTGTAGCTTGTCCTTAAAGAGCATACGCACAAATAGCCTTTTGGAAGCCACAGATTGCTCACTGTGCCCAAAACCCAACGCCACGAGTGCCTTTGACTCGCTGGCGGCCGCCGCCCCCCACGCCACGCACGTGCGCCACAACAGCCACCCCACGTGGTGCACCCAGCTTATCGTCGAATCTCGCCGGTTTGACCTTATGCTTTTCGGAGTCAAGCTCAACAACGAAGCGCACCAGGCGTGGAAAAAGCACTACATTGCCTACGACCAGCTCAAAAAGCTGCTCCATGAAAGCAACGTAGAGGATAAATGGTCCGAGGAGGACGAGTCGCGGTTTGTGGAGGAGCTCGATAAGGAGCTCGAGAAGGTCTACTCGTTTGAAACGCGCACCTATGAAAAGATCTCTGAGCGCCTCGCGGCCGTTGAAAAGTCGTGCGAGGGCACCACGCCCAGCCCCAAAGATGTCGAGGCCGAATTGGAGCAGATTCTCGACGAGGCAAAGACTCTCGACCAGTTCAGACGCATCAATTTCACCGGGTTCACCAAGATCGTCAAGAAGCACGACCGTATCCACCCCCAGTACCAGGTGAAGCCCCTGCTGCACGTGCGCCTCCAGAGCCTGCCGTTCCACTCTGAGGACTACTCGCCGCTTCTCTACCGTATTTCCGCTCTCTACAAGTATCTTTCGGACAACTTTGGCACCGCGCAGTCGGCCAAGAGCCAGATTGGCAGCGTGACCGCCCAGTCGAGTGGCTACGTGACGCTGCAGTTTTGGGTGCACCCCGAGAACCTGATGGAGGTCAAGACGCGCATTCTGAGGCGGCTGCCCATTTTGGTGTACAACGGCGAGGACGACGACGAGATGCACGACCCCACCGTGACCTCGCTGTACTGCGACAGCCCCGACATGATGCTGTACCACTCGCAGCTAGAGCGCAAGCGCAGCGAGGACGACGTCCCCAGCTCGCTGCGGTTCAGGTGGCACGGCGCCCTCTACAGGCGGCCGGACATTGTGCTAGAGCAGCACAACGAGGAGGACGGCCGCATCACGCGCATCGGCATCAAGGAGAAGCAAATCAACGACTTTCTGGCGGGCAAGGAGGATGTTATCCGCAAGCAGGTGCAAAAGCTCAAGAGCAAGCAGCGCGCAGAGGACTATGAGGCGTCGGCCACCGAGCTGCAGCACTTTATCCAGGAGAATAACATCTCGCCCGTGCTGCGCACCATCTACAAGCGCAGCGCATTCGAGATCCCCGGCGATGACCGCGTGCGCGTGATCCTCGACTCTGAAATTCTGTTTGTGCGCGAGGATACCTTCAACAAGGACAGTCCCATCCGGGACCCGTCGAGCTGGCACCGCGCTGATCTCGACCAGCCCAATGTCAACCTCAAGGGCGTGTTGCGCAAGGGCGAGAGCGCCACATTCCCCTACAGCGTGCTCGAGGTGCGTCTCCGTCAGACTGACCAGGAGAAGCTCCCCTGGGTCGAGGACCTCAAGGCGAGCAACCTGGTCAAGGAGGTGCCGCGGTTCACGAAATTCCTGCAGGGCGTGGCCACGCTCTATGGCGAAGACGACCGCCTCGAGACGCTACCGTTCTGGCTGTCTGATACATTCAACTTTGAGGCTGCGGCGAACGACCAAGAGCCGCGCAAGCAGCGCCCCGGGCTGGCCCGCCAGATCACGCAGCTCGACGCCGACGACTTTAGCGAGAGCGATGAGAGCGACTCGGACGCCGAGCCCGAGACCGCGCCCGACCAGGCCGTCCACAGCGACGTGGGCTACCCCACGTGGGTGCACCGCGGACCGAGCCTCGACGAGGAGTCCGAGGACGAGGAGATCGTGCTGCCTCCCGGCGTGCAAAAGCCGCGCTCCTGGATCAAGAACCAAACGGCCGTCAAGGTCGAGGCCAAGGTGTGGCTGGCCAACGAGCGCACCTTCAACAAGTGGCTGCACATCACCTGCCTCATGAGCGCGCTCACATTCACGCTGTACAACTCGGTGGCGTCGGCCAGCTCGCCCGAGGTCGCCACCTTTGTTGCCTACATTCTATTTGGTCTGACCCTGTTTACGGGTATCTGGGGCTACACACAGTACATGGCTCGCATCGAGTCCATCAAGGCCCGCGACAATGTACACTTTGACAACCCTGTCGGGCCCCTCGTGGTCGCGGCAGGGCTGCTCGTCGCGGTGATTGTCAACTTTGTCTCGCACTACAGCGAGCGCGGCACTCCCGTGATGCTCGGTGTTTTGGCCAACCTCACGAAATCAGACTAACGTATATAATTTCCGAGTGCAAAGAATGCTAAATTGGGCGATTTATCGGGCGGTATTATCGTGCGATATTATCGTGCGCTTATTTTGCGATAATTCGCCGATCGTGATCGCCGCACCAATTAAACGTGCACGATAAGGTGTTCGACAGAGGGTTAAATTGGGGTTTTCCCAACAGTATAGCCATGAGATTTGGGAGAATTGAATTGGCCACACTCGCCCCTGCATCCCACGTGCATACCACGTGCATAGATAATTTGCGGCACTATAAATACAGACGCCCCCCCATCCAATACATATGCCCAGCCTCCAGTGCCTTGCAGTCGCCGCCTCTACCCACTCCACCTGCCCTGCCGACTCGCCCCTCAGCTGCTCGGCTGGATCCTCAGACACATGCTGCTACGAGGGCACCAACGGCCTCTTTTTGCAGACCCAGTTCTGGGACTACAACCCGGCCACTGGGCCCAGTGATAGTTTCACTATCCATGGACTCTGGAGCGACAAGTGCTCGGGCGGCTACAACCAATTCTGCAACCCGAGCTGGGAGGTCAGTGATGTGAAGGGCACGCTCCAGAACTTGGGACTCACGGACCTGCTCAATACAATGAACACGTACTGGAAAAACTATGACGGAAGCGACGAGGAGCTGTGGGAGCACGAGTTCAACAAGCATGGTACGTGCATGTCCACCGTGAACCCCGACTGCTATCCCAGCAGCGCACCCTCCACTCAGTACGTGGGTGATTTCTTTTCTAGGGTTGTGAGCCTTTGGAAGAATCTGCCCACTTATCAGTGGTTGACAGAGGCCGGAATCACGCCCGACGCCTCGACCACCCACAATGTCGCCGACATTGCCAGCGTCTTGGAGAGCAAGTTTGGTGCCTCAGTGTACCTTGGCTGCGACAAAAGCAATAATTTGCAAGAGGTGTGGTATTTCTACAACCTCAAGGGCTCTGTGGCCGCTGGAAACTTCATCGCCACTGACAGCATCTCCCGCAGCACTTGCAAAGATGGTCTCAAGTGGGTCCCCAAGGGCTCCAGCAGCGACCCTGGAAACAGCGACCCTGGAAACAACAATCCTGGCAGTAATACCGGTAGCTCCACCAAAGGGTACCTTGAGGTCGATGGCCAGTCGGGATGCTTGATCTCGAACGGCAAATGGTACTCGAGCGGCACTTGCGCCACTTTTACCACCGCATCCACTGTTGGCGGCGTGTCTGTAACCTCCAGCAAGGGTCCGTGCAATGTTGTCAATGGCGAGTTCACGTGCGGCTCGGACGTTGATGCTGGTGATTTCGAGTTGAGTGGCAGCGACCTGAGCTACGGAGGCAGCACAGATTGGAGTGCCTCGAGCACCGCGAGCGGTGACCAGCAGGTCTCCGTTGAGAGTGGCAGCGGCAGCACCACTTTTAAGCTAAAATTTAGTCCAAAGTAGGCCCAAAGTGGCACCCAAGCAATTCTATGATACGCTCGATTGTTTTATATTTTGCGTCAAAATCTCTACTTTTTCGTTACCTACAATCCCTACAATATATATCCCTTGGAGGCCACACCCACTCAAGGTGAAAAATAATCGTGGCGGTCGTGGCGTCATGACGAAAAATATCGCCAAACATGCATTTAAATCGGGTATGCTGCCGCGGGTGAGGCGCACAGTGCCCCGTATCAAGGCCCAGTTTGAGCAGCAGGCCGAGGACCAGGTGCCCCGCGGCTTTGCCGACCCGCAGATGGTGCCCAAGGGCTCGGTCGCCAACCCTCCCACAAGAGTGGCCCCCAGCGCAGAATACAAGATCAAGCACAGCGCCAAGGAGCCCAAAAGAGAGCCTGGATCGAGCAAGCACCAGCAGTTCAAGAGCCTGAGCGCTCAGGTGCGCCGTGTCTACCTCAAGGAGTCGCTAGAGGCAGAGCAGAAAAAGGAGGAGATGGGCGCCGTCAAACGCCAGCTGCTTCATGAAAAGGCCCTCAAGAGGCGGGCTGAGCTCGACCAGATCGAGGACTCGCAAGCTACCAGACTCACATTGCCCTCGATCGACCAGTCGCTGCTACTCGATGGGCCCATGGTCCAAAGGAGATCCTCGCAAGAGCAGAGAGAGCTCGAGCTCAAGCGCAGGGCAAACCTGGCAACTACGCGTCTCCAGCAGGCCCGCATTCGCGACCAGAACCTGCTCAAGCTGTACCAGAATGCGCGCCAATACATCATCACCGAGGAGGACCTGGACGCCGCCATTGAGTCCGCCTTCCAAGACACCACAACCAGGCATAACCACAGTGACCGCCTCAAGGTGATTCACCACGATCAGGACAATAGAAGCACCTACAATGCCGAGCACGACAGGGCGCTCGTGAGTGCTTTGACCGGCACTGTGCCCGTGGCGAAAACCCACAACCAGTACGACTATTATCCCGGCCTCGATGAGATCACCGATAAGTTGGACGTCTAAGTGTATATAATTTCTTAAAAAAAGTTGATGCCTGTGACGGAGCCGCCGTCAACCTGCAGGGTGATACCATTGACGTAGTTCGCGGCAGGTGATGCCAGGAAAACGCTGGCACCAATTATGTCTTCGGGCTGGCCCAGACGACCCAGCGGGTTGCGCTTGGCGAGCGCCTCGCCGGCAAGGTCTACAATTCCCTGGCTCAGAGTGGTGGGGAATAGGCCGGGAGCCAGTGTGTTGACAGTAATGTGCTTGGAGCCGAGCTTGATCGCCAAACTGCGCACCAGATGGTGAACTGCGGCCTTGGACGCCCCGTACACATCACCGTCTCCGTAAAAGTTCACGTCGCCGGCGACCGATCCAGTTACAATGATGCGACTGGGGCTAGCGGCAGACCCGGCCTTTTCAAGAAGTGGAACAAAGGTTTTGGCGGTGATGTGGGCGCCCTTGACGTTGGTACTAAAGATATCCTCGATAAAACCAAAGTCGGTCTCCTCGAGTGGTTTCATGTTGGCCACGCCAGCATTGGCTACCAGAATATCAATCTTGCTCTCAGTTTCGGATACTTTTGCCAGCAGCTTTTCGGCGCCATCTGGCTGGGACACATCTGCGGCGGCGGCCACAGCCACGCCCTTGAGCCCCTTTGACTTGGCGTGCTCGGTCAATTTCTTGGCAGCGGCTTCGCTGTCTTGTTGGCTGCGACTGGATACAAACACTTTGGCCGCACCTGCTTCGAGGTAGCCGCGTGCAATGTCGTGGCCAAGGCCACGCGAGCTTCCGGTGATAACCGCAACTTTGTTTTCGAGAGAGAAGAGAGACATTTGTTGAATTGAGTCAGTTTGGTGATGCTCTTATACCCTGGATCACGCCATTACCCGTTTCATTTCATTTCAAAGCGAATTGGAAATCGTGCATACGGCATGCATAGTTTACGGCGCTCCGGTGTATCAATTGTGGATAATAAATATTTACTTTTTCTTGCCATAGAGCTTGCTCACAAAGCTGTTTTTCTTCATCTCTTTGTTTTTGTTTTTGTTGTACTCCACATAGGCCATGCCCTCGGCGCCCGCGAGGCCGGCAAGCGAGCCCTTGACCCGCTTCACCTTGGCCGTCTGCTTGGTGCCGACGTTGCGACCAACAACATTGTCTGCATCGTCGCCAATCTCGAGCCCGGCAGCATCCTCGTTCTGAAGCAGCACCATCTGCAGGAGCTCCTTGCGCTCGGCCAGCGATGCATAGGCAAGATTGGGTAGCTCCTCAATCCCGTGTAAATGCGTGATCACCTTGAATGCATAGCCCTGATCCACCAAGAACGCTTGGCGTTTTGTAGAGTAGTACATTTCCTGCGTGTCCTTGGAGACCAGCGAGTAGAAAAACGCATTAAAGCCCTCGTCGTTACGGCGTTTGGCGCGCAGAATCCGGCCCAGGCGCTGCGCCTCTTGACGACGCGAGCCATAGTGGGAGCTAATCTGGATCAGGCATGTGGCCTCGGGAAGATCGATCGAGGTGTCTCCAACTTTACTCAAAAAGATCGTGTTGACGCTGTCGTTGAACTGGAAATTCTTTAGAATCATCATGCGTTCCTGCTGCGGCGTGGCACCATAGATGAACGGCTTTCCGAGTTTGAGCGCGTATGCCTGCAGCGCATACACATTGTCGCTAAACACAATGATCTTGTCGCCGCGCCGCTCGTGGTACTCAATCAAAAATTGGCAGCTCTGGAACTTGGTGGGGTTCATGATGTACAGCAGCATGCGGCGGCGAGGGTCGGCCATAATGTACTCTTGGTAAAACTCGGCCGTCATGGGGCACCACACTTCAGCGCACTGCACATTGGCAATGTGGCCCTTGGCGGCCAAATCCATCCAGTTGGCCTCGTAGAGCTTGGGGCCGATCAAAAAGTTGAGATCCTCAATCTTGTCGTCTTCGCGCACAAGTGTGGCAGTCAGTCCGAGTTTTGCGTGGGCAGCAATCGTGGTCACTACGCGTCGAAACATGGCAGCAGGCACAACGTGTACCTCATCGAGGATGATGAACCCCCACTCGCGCGAGGTCAAAAAGTCCATCATCTTTTGCGAGTCGTGGCTTCGGTTGCGAGTGTTTGCAACCATAGAGTATGTAGAGACCACAAGACCAGCGTCCCTGCTGAACTTTTCCTTGCTCTCGCTGGTAAAGGTGGCGATATCCTCGGGCTTGATTGTGCACCACTGCAGAAACTGCTGCCGCCACTGCATCACACTGACGGAGCTTGTACAGAGCACAATCACTGATTTGCGAATCGTGCATGCCGCGGTGACACCTACCAGGGTCTTGCCAGCGCCACAAGGAAGCACAATAATTCCACTACGGGCGCGGCCGTTTCCAAACATTTTCGAGAGCGATTTTTCCTGATACGGCCGGATCTGAGTGCTGGGCTTGAGATCAATGTCAAGATTTGGGTTGCGCGTATCGTTTCTAAAGTCGTATTCCTCAAGCACGGGGTAGTCGATCTCTTGACATCTTTTCTTTACCGTCTCGACGGATTCTGGCGCAATCTCAAATGAGTGCACAGTGTCCTCATCGTCGCGGTCATTCAGGTCCATAAAGTCCGGCACAGCGTCCTTTTTCACGGTGCTCTCCTCGACGTTGTGAATGCGCAATTTGCCCAGTTCTGGGTCACGAAGCAGCATTTGAAGGATATCCGGGTACGCAGACTCGACGAAATAGCGGTTGTGTTTGAGCACGAGCTTGATTTTACCGTACGAGGCCGTACAGTTTTGTATAAACGCAATGATGCTTTGCGGTACGGGCACCTTGGACAGCCGTGACAAGACACTGATGATGTCGTCTGTTTCCAAGCCCACACTGACTGCGGCATACAGAGAATATGTCGTGATCCGGTACTCGTGGATATGGGCCGGCCGCGACACCGGCTCGGCGATTGTGACGAGGAAATCCTGTGCCTGTTCTGCGAGAGGCCCAAAACTCTCGAGAATAATTCTGCAGTCGTCCGGGTTGATCCAGATGGGCCGGTTCTCGTGGTCGGGTTTGAGGTGGAGCCACGAGAAGTCGCCCTTGCCAAACGTAGAGCGCGTAGGCTCAGCATTCACCTTGAGATTGAGCTTGGGGAGGGGTACGCCTTCGTCGTCGCTGTCGCTATTCACCGTGGCATCGGACTCGGATTCGTAGAATTGAGGCATCGGGTAGTCAGCGAAGAGACACAGGCAGCGAAGAGCCTCAAAAGAGAAAAGAGAGATTACAAGAAATTGGAAGCTGTACAAATCCGCTAATTTGTAAATAGGTGCTTTGGTGGATCCATGTCAGATAGTTCATCAGGATCGGTTAGCTACAGGATGTGAATCACTGGTAAAGGGATTTTTTTCGGGTGTAGACAGTCAGAGTCAACTAGACTAGCCAATTGACAATTCAATTGCACAAGAATAAAACTGGGTAACCCACTGGGCAACCCACTGGGCGACCCACATGGCTGCATGCTGACGCACTTCAGCAACAACGGAAATATCAACTGAAATATCTCAAACTCTGCACCGTACAACACATTATACACTGCACAGGACATTAATTCACCCACTGCCATCCCACTTTACTCATGCACCGATTGGGTCGGTACGCTCTGTACTCAACGGCAGGGCTCGCCGCAGGCTACGGCGGATACATTTTCTACCACATCAAATCTACTCAGAGCGAGATCGCCAAACGTCAGCTGCTCCCCACCGCACAGTACCAAGATCCTACGTTGCGGTACGCAACGCTCAAACTCCATGGCAGGTACGTTAACCCGTTTCCAGAGTATCGGCATCAAACCTTGTTTGAGTTTGTGTACTGTCGCGTGCAGGAGCTCTTTGTAAACGAGCCTAGAGGCGGTGTTCCGGCCGACCTTGAGGAGCTCAAAAAACTGCTCCCCTGCACCTCGCCTTCGCAGGAGATTTTAAAAGGAAAGGGCGGCTGGGGGCTGCCATCCGCAGCAAACCGGCTCACCCTGACGTGGATCGGCCAATCGTGCGCGTTTGTGCAGCTCCCAGGACTCGTCAATATTTTGACCGATCCCATGTTTTCCCTGAGCGTTGTGAGCCCAAAAGTAGGCCCCCAGCGCTTGGTTCCTCCTCCATGCTCGCTCAAAGAGTTGCCGTCACCCCAGGTGGTGCTAGTGTCCCACGACCATCAGGACCACCTCGACTTTGAGGCTGCTGCGGCCATTGGCAACACCGCCGCGTGGGTGGTACCGCAGGGAGTCGGAAAGCATCTCAGGGCTCTGGGTATTTCAAACATCACCGAGCTTGATTGGTGGGAAAAGGCGCCGCTGCCCAACGTTGATCCGAAACTTGGCTATGAAGTTGCGTGCACGCCATCAATGCACTGGTCTGGGCGCACTCTGATTGACGCCAACCAGACGCTCTGGTGCTCGTTTCTTGTGTTAAGGCACGGCAAGCCGCTGTTTTTCCATGCCGGGGATACCGGCTACGCGCAGGGTCTGTATGAAGGGATCGCCAAGGTGTATGGCTCTGGATGCAAAGTGGCAATGGTCCCGTGCGGAGCGTACACGCCGCGGTGGCACCTGCGGAGCCAGCACATGAACCCCGAGGAGGCGGTGGAGGTCGCCAAGCACCTGGGCGCCGCCCACGCGGTCGGGGTCCACTGGGGCACTTTTGTTATGTCCGAGGAGCCCTTCACCGAGCCCCCTCAGAGGCTTACCCGCGCAGCTGGACTGGCGGGGATTCAGGCCGTTGCGCCAAAGTTTGGCGAAACGCTAGTATACAAAGTTTAGATAGACGCTGCGAGCTGCTCAAACTTGGCGAACTCGTCGTCCTTGATGGTGTAGCAGTGCTGCTTTGCAGGGAACTCACGTGCGCGCACCTCGGCGTTGTACTGCTTGATGGCGTTCACGTTGGATTCCAGGTAATTGCTGTACCTTTTGAGAAATTTTGGCGTAAATGAGTCAAACCCACCGAGCATATCCAGCTGTACAAGCACCTGCCCCGAGGTGCCGGGCCCTGCGCCGATCCCGATTGTGGGTACACGCAGCTTTGAGGTTATGAGCTCGGCCACGCGGTCGGGGAGCCCCTCAATGAGGAAAAAAGTGGCACCTGCATCCTGAAGCTCAAGTGCATCCTGCAGGATTCTCACCGCACTCTCGGCGGTCTTGCCCTGCACCTTGAATCCACCGGTGGAGATGTGACGCTGGGGGGTGAGGCCAATGTGGGGCATTGTAGCGATTCCAAAGGAGCTGAGGCGCTTGACGAGCGGCACGAGCTCGCGGCCGCCCTCGAATTTGAGCACCTCGGCGCCGCCGCGCTGGATCATCTTCACCGCCGAGGCCACTCCTTGCTCGACGGAGGTCTCGTACGAGCCAAAGGGGAGATCTGAAACAATCAGGGCGCTTTTGTTTCCGCGGGCCACGGCCCGAGTGTGGTAGACCATGTCGTCGAGCTCAATCTCGTGGGTGTGATTGAATCCCATTGCGACCATTGCGAGCGAGTCGCCAACGAGAACCATATCTGTGCCAGCCTGGTCGGCCATGCGTGAGGAGATGGCGTCGTGGGCTGTCAAAACTGTGATGGGGGTTTTTTCCCGAAAGAGGCTATAAATATTGGGGATTGTTGTTTTTTTAGTGGCCGAGTGGTGCGAGTACCTCACATGACGCAGTGAAATTTTCAGCCGGGGCAGCATGATTAGTGTGCGGGGTTGGAGGTGTAGGTTTCTTTGGGCGTTTGTGCATGGCATTCAGGGGCCAGGGGCCAGGGGGCAGGGCAGGGCCCAGGGGCCAAAAAAACACCTACTATAGTGTCAACAATCTACTTCACAACTACTACTCAACAAGCTTACACCATCTAGACCCCTGCCTCTCTATCCGCAAGTCTAATTTTATCTATCATTGCATCACCCGTTCCAACACGTGACCTCCTACCTCCCAACCGCAGCAGCGTGCATACACCTCTTTGACTCTGGCAATGTCTGCGGTATCGGTCCCCAATCAGACGGACTTTTTGCGCAACACGCTCGGGCTCGGCTCCAACGCTGGGCCTCGACACCTGGAAAAGACGCCCGGGCCCGCCAACATGCGCGAGCTTGCGGTGATCATATCTAGCCTCCAAACGCAGGGTGCGCGGGCCGCCGACGCCGAGGACTCTGACAAAATCGCCCGCAAGACCCGCGCGTCCATCCTCCTGCGGTACGAGCTGATTCGCAGCGAGGTACAGGACGGGGTGTACAACCCGCTGCAGGCGATCCGCAACCGCGGGCACAGCAACTTTGTTGCCAAGGGTGCCTTTTGGGATGTCAGTAACGACGAGCTGACCCACGACATTGCATATCGGCGCATCAGGGAGCGCGCTGGGGTGACCGACACGCCGAGCCCCAAACAGGTCTACCGGGCGGGCTCGGGGGGCTCTCGGGACCCGCGCAACGTGTCGCAGTACCTCATCTCACAACTCCAGGAAAAGCACACCGAGGAGGCGCCGCCGGCAATCATCATCTCCCCGCCAGAGAGCGAGGCCAGCGAGCACCACGGCAGCGAGCTGGAGCTCACCGAGCCCGAGGACCTCGCGGTCGAGATCCCCAGCGGGGGCGCGCAGCTGCTGGCGTGCGCGCAGCGCGAGCTCGCGTACATTGTGCTCGTCCTGACCGTGTCGCTGCGGCACCAGACGCGCCAGTTCAAGGGCTGCACGACCGCGCGCTGCCAGGACTACAAGATCGCGCTACAGAACTCGGTCATCCCCGCGCACCTGGACCGGCTGGCCGCGCGCGACAAGACGGCGCGGGCGCTGCACGAGCAGATCGACCGCGAGATCGCCGCGCCGTGCGAGTCGCTCAAGCTCGACGCCGACCGCACGATCGCCCAGATCAACACGTCGCTGAACCTCAAGCTGCGCGACTGCGCCACGATGCTCACCGACCTCGAGCGTTGCCCGGGCACCCACTGCTTTCTGCAGATGGGCTATGCCGCGCTCGAGTGGGCCGTGCTGCTCCTGCTCAGGTCGATTTGGGCCGTGGCGTGCCTGGTGAAGCTGCTGCACGGCCTTGCGCAGTGGCTTTTCAAGTAGCGTACTATTTATTTATTTATTGTGATAGAAGGTGTTTTGTATGGGTTTTGTTTGTGTTTTGTTTGTGTTTTGTTTGTGTTTTGTTTAGCTTTGTTTGTGTTTTGTTTGTGCTTTCTGTTGGTCTGATCTTTACCCACCTCCACACCACACCTCCGGTCATCACTAATGTCTCATGAACGGTTGATCCTCCGGGAACTTCTTCGGCTGGAAACCGCAGCAGAGACCGAGAAACTCGACAATGGCAAACAAATTGCCCTCGTAGGCAGCCCGTTCGCCGGATCGGCCGAGCTACCGGTGCTGGGGTTTGTTTTCGGCCGGCTCGTGGGCACTTTCCCGCTGTTCAAGGGCGCAAAACCCAACTTTTGGCCAATAATGCAGGAGTTTGTCGAGAAGCTCGCCACCGCAGACATCTCGTCCAGCGCAGACCGCGAGGAGGCCACCAAGCGGCGAAGGATAGCACGTGGCATGCGGCGAATGATGATGATGATGCTCATGGCGGGCCTGCGCACCACAAACCACCAGGCAGAGCCCAAACAGCATCAGTCTGCCCGCGCAAAGTCCAGGGCCTTTGAGCAGACAGAGCCCGTCAAGGAGGCCCCAGCACAGACCCAGCAGCTCTCGTTTGACAACATTCGCGCCTCGGTGATGGGCGTCGACTACGTCCAGGGCTCGTTCTTTGGCGGATCATCGCACATGTTTATCATTGAGGCCGTTATGCCCCATGAGGTGGTCTATGTGGCACGCTCCTACTCGGACTTTCAGGCCTTTGACAAGCAGTTATGGAAACTGTTTCCAGGCAAGCAGCTGGTGCGCCTGCCCAGCAAAAACACAGCCGAGGGGAGCGTCACAATCAACGGGACGACCATCCCGCTCCCTCGCGAGAAACTACGCCAGATGCTCCGCCACTATCTCAACCAGCTATCCCAGTTCCCCCAGGTCACCTCGAGCCAGGCGTACCTCGAGTTTTGCGTCTCAAACCGCATCGACCTGACCCCGCAGCACCGCCGCGACATTGAGGCTCGCATCGAGGCCGACAAGCAGAGATGGCGAGACTATGAGACGTTCCAGGGGATGGCAAAGGAGCGTGCCGCCTCGCTGGAAAAAGACCTCGCCGCCATCAAGCGTGAGATCCTGCTAGAGGACGCGCTGCCCAAAATCTTCTTTGAGATGAAATCCCACAAACGCGTCGAGGATATGAGCCCAATCCTGCAAAAGCTCGTCGAATTCTGCCTCGTAGAGGTGGCCTCGCTCATCCACACAAACCTGGTCGCGCGAGACGACTCGCCAGAGCTCTTTTCACAGGTGAAGCGCCTGCACAACCTCATGCCGTACAAGATCATGCAGGGCATTTTGATGCTCTCCAATCCTGCGCTCATCATGAAAAAGCTCAGCGACCTGTTTATGGCAACGCCCTTTGGCGCAAAGAGCCTGCTGCAAAAGATCTTTATCAACGTTTTGGCTGAGGATTCCCGTAGCCAGGGCGTCTTGATCGACGAGCTACGAGGCGTCCTCAATGAAGAGGAGCTCTACCACTGTCTACAAAAGTACGCATTCATGGATCACTATAGCCGCGAGGCAATCACATCGCTCGCCGAGGCCACTGGCCAGGACCTTGTCATGTGTATTGTCGAGGACGGCGTCAAGGGCCCCAAGCTCGCGCAGGTCAGGCAATGGCATGCTGCATGGCAGGCTGCAGTCAAGGGCGAGGCCTCAGATACTGCGCTGGCCGGCCGCTATAGTAGTCTCAAGGATCTCTATCACCTGGTGGTACGCCAGCGCGATAAGGACATCATGCAGTCGTTTTGGGGCGAGCCCCTCACAATGAAGGTCATCAAACAGGTTGTGGATATGGTCTACAACATTCTCATTGAGATTTTCAGAACAGCAAATGTCGCAGAAAGTGTGGGCGACTTGCAAGCATTCATGGGCGACCTCATCAAGTGTATTGAGAACGAGGGGCATCTCGACGACCTAATTGCAGTGCTTGGAAAGCACCAAAACTCGGTATTCAAGTTCATCAACCGCGTCTACTCCAAAGATGGCGGGTTTTTCGTCGAAATCGTGCTCTGGCTCACTCGGATCGTCAACTTTATACGCCACGGCAAAGAGGGCAAACAAGTCGTCAATCTGCAGGAGCTCATCTCCGCGGCTGCCGCATCAAACACAATCGATGCCGACAAGCTCAAGCTGGAGATGGACGCCCTGGCCGAGTGGCTCGCTATTCGACGTGACACCAGCCCCGACAAGTACGAGCTCGAAGGTGCTCTCTCTGTTCAGGACATTGGCCTCACCGCAGACGATATGGACTATGGATTTGCAGAGGTTGAGCGCGATGAGCAGGAGGAGTTTGTCGACAAGGAGGAGCTCGGCCTGGATGCAGTAACAAGAGAACGCCGGCGCCGCGAGAACCTGGCAAAGGTCAAGGAAAGGCAAAATGCACTCCCGCCGAGACCCGAAAGCGTCGAGCTCCTGAAACTCTTGCCGAGCTTTTCGGCGACGATTGGGGCCGTGCTTGAAACGGTGGATACTTCGCCCAGCGCAATTGAAAAGGGGTTTAGCGCCTAAATTTGCATATGTATTTATATTTAGACCTGCTATGGGCTGAGCCTGAGATCTGCTTGACGCAGTTTCGGGCGCGCGTTTTTTTGTCGGCCCAAGCAACCAAAACCTCTACAAGTATCTTCCCTGCGCCAAGCTAGGCCTATCCCTGGCCTATCCATGGCTCTACGTGGCGTTTTGTGCATATGACGTCACACGCAGCCCAACGTCATGTTTCTGCAAGATCGGATCAAACGGTTGCTGTGACGTCATGATTTCCTCGAAAAAATTCGCGTCACGGTATTGGTTCTAGCAGCTACAAGCTCTGAGGTTTTAATGATAGGGGGCTGGTTGCCACGGCTACAAGGCATCCCCCGTTTCCATGCAGAGCCGCAACTGGGCGACTCTATCTAGATAAGAGTGAAATTTTACAAATTATAGCCCAGATTAATCAAACTCGAGTATTTCTCGCTATTTGATCTGCCTCCTCAGACTTGTTGGGTACCCTCACCCTCAAGCCGCACCATTGCTATGCGGCTGCCTTGCTTGGTGCCCATTCTTTTTTTTGTAAAATAGTGTAGGCCATAATCCCCCCTTAGACGTCCGTTTGTTCACCAATCAAACAGACGTTCCAGCAAGTTCTTCACAAAGGGCAACTCACATGCATAACCCTAGCCCTGGTTGAAATTTCGAGTCATGCCTATAAGAGGCCAGCGCCCATTGCCGGGCAGACCCACAACATGTCTGCTTCCCAACGTCTCCAACAGGTTGCTTCCAACTTTACCAGCAAAACCCCCTACAGCAAGATCTTCAAGATCGCTGTCCTTGGTTCTGGTAACTGGGGCTCTGCTGTTGCCAAGCTCGTGGCCGAGAACGCTGCTGAGAAGACCGCTCTTTTCGACTCTGACGTCCAGATGTGGGTCCGTGAGGAGCAGGTTGACGGCAAGAACTTGACCGAGATCATCAACACCCAGCACGAGAACGTCAAGTACCTGCCCGAGATTAAGCTTCCCAAGAACTTGGTCGCCAACCCTGATCTGCGTGCCGTTGCCGAGAGCGCCGACATTCTGGTTATCAACTTGCCTCACCAGTTCCTTGGCAACGTTTGTGACCAGCTCAAGGGTATTGACTTCTCCAACAAGGTCGCCATCTCTTGTCTCAAGGGCATCAACGTCTCTGCCCAGGGCTGCGAGTTGCTCTCTGACTTTGTCTACGAGAAGCTCGGCCTGTGGTGCGGTGTCCTCTCTGGTGCCAACATCGCCTCTGAGGTCGCCAAGGAGAACTGGTGCGAGACCACCGTCGCCTACCCCCAGCACCCCAACTACAAGTCCGGTGATGTCGACCGTGCTCTTTTGCAGCAGGTTTTCCACCGCCCCTACTTCCACGTCCAGGTCTCTGAGGACGTTGCCGGTGTCTCTATTGGTGGTGCCCTCAAGAACGTCGTCGCCATTGGCGCCGGTCTCGTTGAGGGCCAGGGCTGGGGTGACAATGCCAAGGCTGCTGTTATGCGCCGTGGTATCCTCGAGATGATCTCCTTTGGCCAGACCTACTTCCCCTCTGTTCAGGCCGAGACCTTCACCCACGAGTCTGCCGGCGTTGCCGATCTCATTACCTCGTGCGCTGGTGGCCGTAACGTCAAGATTGGCCGCGCCTTTGCATCCACCGGCAAGTCTGTTGAGCAGCTCGAGCAGGAGCTTCTCAATGGCCAGTCCGCCCAGGGTGTTGTCACCTGCAAGGAGGTTCACGAGCTCTTGACCGAGACCGGCAAGCTCGAGCAGTTCCCTTTGATGGTCGCTATCTACGATGTGATCTTCAACAAGCTGCCCATTGAGCAGCTTCCTTCCCGCATCGGTTAAGCAGCCAGCACAGCCGACTAATTCGCATATGCATATAGAATTTTGATTTATTGTCGTTTACTACTCGCTCTGGGCTACTCTCAGACATCAAGCTCAACTCCCGTCAGCTCCTCGCACGCCCGAACCAGATCAGTGTGCAAGCCAGGGTGACGGATCTTGCCTACTTCCAAATTTTCCTTGTGGAAAAAGAAGCCGCCAGTGGGCCCGCACTGCTTCTCAGCAAGCCAGATTTGAGTGGCTGCGCTCTGCTCAATGTCGTCCTTGGCAGAAGCACCGCCCATGCGAGTCGGCACCCATCCTGGATCAACAACGTTGGAGTAGACGTCGGGCCACGTATTGGCAATGGCAAGACCAAGCACGGCATCGTAGACTTTAGACTCAATGTAGGCTGTTTGGCCGTTCCACTTGCGCTTGGTCCAGTTGATGTCTGAAATGTCCACCTTGGCATTGGCGTACTGGTGACGCCCAAGCCAAATGTACTTTTGCGCGCGGTTGACGAGACCAGTGAGCATGTTCGGGGCAAGTACATTCACTTGCAGGGTCTTGCAAATGTCGCCGTCACCCCTGCTCTTCTCCTTGTAGCCCACCCCGGCGTTGTGGACTATGGTTTCAAAACTGCCCAGGTCGTTGAGCTCCGCCGCGAGCTCCCGCACCTGTTTTTGGTCGGCGAGGTCGCCAATTGCAATGTGGTGCACGCCCTTGAGTTCCTGCCTTGCTTCCTCTGCGCGCTCCTTGGTGCGAGCATGCGCAACGACCTTGTGGCCGTTGGCAACTAGTCCCTGGACGGTGCGCAATCCAATACCCTGGGTAGATCCTGATACAAAAGTCAACATTTGGTCGAACGGATCGCATGCTTGGTCTTATATACCACGCAGTAGCAAGGTCCTGCATTAGAGCAAGCCAAGCAAATGTGAGCCTGCGCTCATCTGTGAATGTTTGATGCATATGCTACGAATAAATATTTATTTTAGGTTAGTGAAATCGGTCTCGCCCTCCCTGATTCCGCCAGCTGCCATTTGACAGGTGCAGCTGTCTGCGGGACGTTTGCCGCAGGGGCATTGATCAGCGGCAGGTGCATTCTCAACAGAAGCCCTGTCGCAAGTGCAGCCGCCGGCGGGTTGCTTGAGGCAGGAGCAGCGCGCAGTCTCAGCGCAAGCGCAGTTGGAAGCATCGACACCTTTGCAGCAGACCATTGGAGTTGTTTGTGTTTAGCAGGTTCGACGTGACGCATATATATCCCACAACCGCATAAGCGAGAAGTTTCTATGCATGTGCTATGATTGGCTGGTCCCAGATGCTGCGTCGATGGGTGGCTTACCGGCCAATCAGAGGCATGCAATTTCGCCGGCTTGGCTAGGATGCTCGTTCAAGAAAAGGGTTTGATTTGATTGATCGACTTTGTATAGGCAACAAATTTTCGATCATTGCACTGACTGCACAAAGCAATTTGGAAACAAGCAGCGAGTATTGCACGTTCACAATTCTAAAGGTAGAGCACGATCACTTTGTGCAGTATCTTGAGCCAAAACTCACTCCCCTGAAGCCCCAATTGGTAGCTACTAAGGAATTAGCATTTCTCTTGGACATTCCCGTAGCTCTATGGCGTCTCAAGGACTGAACTACATAGGCGAGGTTTTTTATGCTGAATCAAACCTGGAATTTCCTTGATTGCAAGGCCGCGCATAGTGCTGCCACAATTAAAGCAGACAACTGGCTCTATCGCGCGTTCCCTGGAAGCTGCCTTGGCCGTAGAGCTAGTAATGTCTGGAAGTGTCTGATTCTAGTATCGGCAAATGGTTTGGCTTGTTTCCCGACCTGGTGCGGATTGGCACAACTGAGGCAGGTTTCAGATATGCGGGTTTATCTATAGTTCAGAATTGTTGCTGCATTCAAAGCTCTTATAAATGAAAGCAATATGAACAGAGACCATAAATGCTCACAGAGTATCAGAACTCTGGTTTGAGGCTTTTGTGCCAGCAGGAGAACAATCTTCCTTCAGGAGGCATTGTATGCGAGGGATATCAGGATAGAACCAGGCAATTCATTGCGCTTATTCTCGCCAATAAGCCGGAAAAGGACGCCAAGTCCAAGACCACCCTTCTTGTGGTGCCGTTCGCCTTGATGGAGCGTTGGATAGCTGAGCTCAAGGAAAATGCACCTGAGGTTTCTTTTGCGGTATATCACGGAAGCCATCGCATTAAGGAATTGGCTTCATTGGAGCAAAATGAGGTGCTTGTGACCAGCTACGGCACTCTGGTGTCCGAGTTGAAACTCAAGAAAAGTGCAGCAGGGATGGCACTGTTCCAAACGATGTTCTTTCGAGTCATCGCTGAAGAGGCGCAGCATTTGCGCAACGTAAAGACCAAAAGATTCAATGCTCTCGCTAGGGTCAAAAGCGAGGGTAGGCGCTGGGCTGCCCCAGATACTCTTATACACAATTCGGAGAAGGATATTCGTGCGCTCACCAAGTTTGTGGGGTCAAATGTGGATGCTGCACCCCCTCCCCCGTCAACCTGGTTTATTCTAGGTGATCCTCAATCAAGGGGTTCCTGCGTCCGCAAACCTCCACCATGCAATCGCCATCGCGAGCTAATCCCCCTAAGCTCCGACGAGAAGGCGATGCTGCAACGGTTATGGTCCGAATTTGAATCAAAGACTGCGCGCGAGGGCAAGCGCAGAGGCTGCAACATAATGACTGCTATGACGAGAATGCGGCACTTGTGTAGCGGCGTTTGGCCTCTACACGATACAGCTGGAAAGCCCAAGTCACCATCGCGGCAGAATTGCGACAGCTCCAAAGTTCAGCGTGTCGTTGATCTGATCAAGAGTGAACCTGGGCGGAAAACTATAGCTTTTTTGTCCTTCTTGCCAACTTTGAGTCGAATTGCGGCAACTCTCTTGACCGATGGTATACAGTGTCGCATCTATGAAGGCCGGCTTTCGGCGCAGCAGCGCAGCAGAGTGTTGGAGGAATTTGACTCAGACCAGAATCTTACCGTGCTACTCTTTTCGTATAGGACAAGAACAACAGAGCCCACAATCATGACTGCCTCCAAAGTGATAATGGTGGACCCATGGTGGAACCCAGCAATCGCCGACGAAGCTGTCAACCTCGTTTGTTGGCCCGGCCAAACCAAAAAGGTTGATGTTTACGAACTGGTAGTCGAGAACAGCATTGAGGAGCACGTGTATCAGGTCCAAGATAAAAAGCGCGCGATGGCAATTGCCCGACTCGCAGCTCCACGCGATGCAATTGACCGTGTGAGCATGCAGGTCTCTCTAAATTCAGCCAAAGTAGCATACATTCCAAGTAATGTTTGTGTATTCTCACACAAGTAGAATAATATCTGCTTCATGATCCTAACCCTTTCTATGATGTAGCGCGTTAAAGCATGCGAGTATTTTCCGAATGGATTCGCGCTGAAGCATGCTAGCCTTTGCCAGAGGATCCCTGCGTCTATTTTACAAACAACAGAGATTTCCGGTGCTTTCTAGCCCATTGGATGAACCCCTTCCCGTGTGGGTGATGCATGCACGTCCCCCACGGTGCATCAAAACAAACACTATCGATAAGGCGAGATGGCGCTTTTCAGCGTGAGACAGGCCAAAGCGGAGAAAAAAGCAGGGTTAGGACTCCAAAGACTATAAACAGAGCGTGCGCGTCGCAATTGAGGCTATGCCCGCCCTCACCACCAACTACCGAGCCAATCTACTCAACGCCTGCACTGGCCTACCCGCCAAACGATCCCTCACCAAGCCGAGCTTGCTACCATCGCAGAGAAAGTTGAGATTCAATACTGATGCCTCGCTCAACAATCGCCAGGCGGGAATTGCGGTGATCTGCTCTGACCCAAGATTCAGCGTTTGGGGCAAGGTACCTGTATGCCAGCCCGGTAACTCTGTAGACGTTGAATTGGCGGCTCTGGACCGACTGTGCTACAAGCTCTTTCACACCTATGAGGAGGCTGAGGGGGCCAGTGTAAAGATTTATTGTGACTGCGACTCGGTGGTTGAGAAAATCAATGAAGCTCGCCAGATGAGCCCTGCCATGAGAAGCTCTCGAAAGTGGCTGGGCGGCTCAAGGGCAAAGTTGCTTCGCGTGGTTGACCTCATTGAGCAGTGCGAGTCCAAGAAACTGATCATCAAGCTGGAGCGTGCCCGCGCCACGGACCCAGGACTGAAGCTGGCGCATCGTATGGCGCGCGCGGCTGCAGGGTGTTCCTCCAAAGTATTCAACCCCAGGGTCGTGCCTGAGGACGATTATTTGCGCTGCCAACTGCAGCTTCCCGACATGAGTCCTCTCGACCAGGAGATGCAGAAGCAGTGAGCCCATGGTCCGCGGGCTATCCGCGGGTCAATAACCAGTCTATTCGTTTGTATTATCTATTTTAAAGAGTTTTTTTAGCCCAAAAACCACCAGCTAGACCGCCAGAGGCACGGGCTCAGGAAAGGTGCTTACCAATACACTAGGGCTCGCACGTCCGCTCTGGGCTCCCACTCAAAGTACACTGAGCACTCGAAATTTCAACATCAAATGGCTCGTGGACCCAAGAAGCACATGAAGCGCGTTGCTGCGCCCAAGCACTGGATGCTTGACAAGCTGAGCGGTACTTACGCTCCCCGCTCTTCTCCCGGTCCCCACAAGCTCCGTGAGTCGCTTCCCCTGATTGTGTTTATCCGCAACCGTCTCAAATACGCCTTGAACGGCCAGGAGGTGCTCAGCATCCTCAAGCGCCGCCAGGTGCTTGTTGACGGTAAGGTGCGCACTGACACCACCTTCCCTGCCGGCTTCATGGACGTGATCTCCCTGCCCAGCACCGGTGAGCAGTTCCGTCTTGTGTACGATGTCAAGGGTCGCTTCGCCATCCACCGTATCACCGACGAGGAGGCCACCTACAAATTGGGCCGTGTCCGCCGCGTCGACGTTGGCAAGAAGGGTATTCCCACCCTTGTCACCCACGACAGCCGCACCATCCGCTTCCCCGACCCTGAGATCAAGGTCAACGACACCGTCAAGATCGACATCGCCACCGGCAAGATCGTCGACTTTGTCAAGTTCGACACCGGTAACCTCGTCATGATCACTGGTGGTCGTAACTTGGGTCGTGTGGGTACCATCACCCACCGCGAGCACCACGATGGTGGTTTCGACATTGTCCACGTCAAGGACAGCCTCGACAACACCTTCGTCACTCGTCTTTCCAACGTCTTTGTTATTGGCAAGGGTACCCAGCCCTGGATCTCTCTCCCCAAGGGCAAGGGTCTCAAGCTCTCTATTTCCGAGGAGCGTGACCGCCGTCGTGCTCTTGCTTAAGCTCTATATAAGCTAGAAAATAATCATCTATTCATAGTACATTGCACGGTTTAAATTGTGGGGTGTCTGTCTATTGTGGGCGTTGTCTATTGTGGGTGTTGTCTATTGTGGGTGTTGTCTATTGTAAATGTCTGTCTCGCCCGAGTGTCTGTCTATAAGAAAACAACTAGTCTACTTCATTGTTATAATCGTTCTTGGTTTCAGTGGAGCCCTCCTCCTTCTCATCCTTGGCACCCTCATCCTTCGTGCCTTCAGCCTGCGCCTTGGCCGCTTCATGATCAGCAACATCAAACATCAGGCCAAAAGCCAGCTCCTCGCCAACCTTGAGCACATACCGCAGAGTAGTCTCACCTGCATATTTGCCCACATGGAAGGTGAAGCCAGGCAATTGGATCGCCAGATTCTCAATGTCCAAGTACGGCGTGCAAAAGTCAAACGACCAGGTAGATCCTTTCTCAAACACAAACTCCTTTCTCTTGGCCGCGTCGAGGTACTTCTTTTGGCGGCCCTTCTCCAGGGTCTCCTTGACAGGGAAGCTCGAGCCGTCACCAATGTAATTGATTGATGTTAGAGCCGGGCCATAGAGATATGGCTTGTCGGCATAGACATCGCCCTCCACACTCGGGTCGACCACCCGCTTGAAGGTGTTGAATGCCACCGAGAATCCCCATGGCAACAGGTCTCGGATGGGGTGGTCAAAGTCGTTTCCAAACAACAGCTCGTTTCCATTGACGTCACGCTTGAATTTTACCGTGAACTGAATGCTAAATTTCATGCCCTTGCGGTCGGGCTCGTCAAAGTACGGATCATTTGGCGGAAGGTGAATGACCACCTGCGAGGTGCAGCTGGGCGAATCGAGTTCAACCGGGTCCGAATTCGGGGTGACGGTCTTATTAAACTCCGAGTAGCTGGTCCCTGCGAGAATATTTAGCTTCATTGCTGTGGGTGGTTAAATGACAGCAACCAATCATGCAGGAGCTGCACGAGTTGCATGGGGGTTGGGGTTTGAGTCAACGTATATATGGTCACCTCGTGCAACTTGGGAGCCTTCATCATGTCTTCCAACGCTCTCGAGTCCCTCAAGAAATCCGGCACTGTTGTCGTCACCGATACCGGTGAGTTTGAGCAGATCGCCAAGTACAAGCCCCAGGACGCTACCACCAACCCTTCGTTGATCCTGGCTGCTTCTGGCAAGTCCGAGTACGCCAAGCTGATTGACGACGCCGTTGCCGCCGTCAGTGGCTCTGGCTCCAAGGCCGAGAAGGCTGAGGAGGCCCTTGACCTGCTCCTGGTGGAGTTTGGTGCCAAGATCCTCGAGATTGTCCCCGGCCGTGTTTCCACCGAGGTCGACGCTCGTCTCTCTTACGACACCAAGGCTACCATTGCCAAGGCCCGCAAGATCATCTCCCTTTACGAGAAGAAGGGCATCAAGAAGGAGCGCGTGCTCATCAAGATCGCCTCCACCTGGGAGGGTATCCAGGCCGCTCGCCAGCTCGAGAAGGAGGACGGCATCCACTGCAACCTCACCCTGCTCTTCTCCGAGGTCCAGGCCATTGCCTGTGCCGAGGCCAACGCCACATTGATCTCCCCCTTTGTCGGCCGTATCCTCGACTGGTACAAGAAGTCTACCGGCAAGGAGTACTCCTCCGCTGAGGACCCCGGTGTGATCTCCGTCAAGGGCATCTACAACTACTACAAAAAGTTTGGCTACAAGACCATTGTCATGGGCGCCTCTTTCCGCAACACCGGTGAGATCAAGGAGCTCGCTGGTGTCGACTACTTGACCATCTCTCCCAAGCTGTTGGAGGAGCTGCTCAACTCCTCTGAGGAGCTTCCCGTCAAGCTCAAGGCCGATGAGGCCTCGAGCCTCGACATTGAGAAGAAGTCCTACGTTGACAACGAAGGTCTCTTCAAGTACGACCTCAACGCCGACGCCATGGGCGCCGAGAAGCTCAGCGAGGGTATCCGCAACTTTGGCAAGGACACTGTGACCTTGCTCAAGACCCTTGAGGGCAAGTTTTAAGTAGCGATATAGAATGATTTATGCTTTTGAGGTTGCGGGGCGTGCTGGGTGCTGGGGCATGTGCTGGGACACATGCTGGGACACATGCTGGGACACATGCTGGGACACATGCTGGGACATTGACGCGTAATTAGTCGCATATTGGAGTGCATATTGGAGTGCATACTTAGTCGCGTATACCCACCCGCTCGCACATGCAGTACATCTCCGTGGATGGTAGTTATGCGGCAGCCTACAATGCCTCGCTCGAAATATCAGAGGGAAACACAAAGCTGAGCCCGTTCTGCGTCAATGCTACGATCCACGTCCACCTCACCGTCAATGGCGGCCCCCCGTCCCAGATCATGTGCGAGAACTTGGCAAGGTTTGCCGCAGAGGGCCCGACCCTCAAACATATGGTCACGGACCAG
Source organism: Wickerhamiella parazyma (assembly GCA_030562575.1). NCBI lineage: Eukaryota > Fungi > Ascomycota > Dipodascomycetes > Dipodascales > Trichomonascaceae > Wickerhamiella > Wickerhamiella parazyma. The sequence continues at coordinate 76,466 of JAKTZS010000032.1, forward strand.
TACGTCGTTACGAGCGGGTTTGCCCTCTCCATCAGTCCGGGAACAATGGACCCCTACGGTGCAAATAACCGCAGGTATCTGAAATTAATCCGGCTGGATCTCGAGTTTTGCTGCGAGCGGTGCGACATCAACTTGTATACATACCGCCTCGCCCAGGCCATTGACTATGCCATGCACTCGGTGTGGCACGCGACGGTGCAAATCATTCCATCTCTGCGGGCAGACTATGGCAAAGTGCACCAGCTGCTCGAGCTGTGCCGGTCCATCAGTAGCATTCTAGGCGGCGTCGACTATGAGCGGTCCAAAATAGCCTGTGAAAAGATGATTGGCGAGCCGGTGCCTACAGAGTGGGACCTCCACCACCCGCAATTCATGTGCAACCAAGAGTACACGAGCACCTCGTGGGAAGTCCTCGACAGCGATGACCACGAGGTGCTGCTGCTGAGCCACACCGAACTTGATTCCGCGCCACAGCAGCAGCAGCAGCAGCAGCAGCAGCAAATGAAGCGAAAGCGCGAGGGCACCTTCCATGGGGGACGCCTGGCACTCAGGTCGCGGCCCTCGACTCCAAATAGATTCCCATAGCTTCATTGGCAATAGTTTTAACCTTTTCACGGACATAGTTTGCCAGGCGGTGGGTGTGGTCGGCGTCGAGCACGTTCATCTCGGCCTTTTTGCCCATAAACAGCTGCCTCTGGAGCTCGCGTTTCCACTCGTGGTGCGACGGCTCGAGGAGCCACCGCTTGTGAAACATTGCAGAGATACGCTTGCGCTCATGTGGGGCGAGGTCGAGCCAGCCATCAGTGTAGTCCAGCAGGCCCACCCCTAGCCATTTGATGCTCTCAATGGGGTGGTGGTACTCGACTGAACGCCCTGATGGCGACTGGTACAGCCTCAAAATCTGCAGGCCGGCCACATCGCTGTCAACGAGCCCGTAGATTGGGGTGCACGGGTACGACTGATGCAGCGCATACAGAAATTTGCGCGTGTAATGGTCTGGAAACCCCTTGCCGGTGATGACGATCGCGTCAGGTAGATGCTCGCTGATATTGGCAAAGACAGCCTCCTTCTCGACAATGAGGATGTAGCTTGGCTCGCTAAAGCAAACCACGCGCGAGATTGAGCGACCAACTGGGATCAGCGACGGGCCATTGTACCTGCGCACTTGGACATGAGATTCGCAGCCATCAGCATCAGACATGACCACGTCAAAATCGCCGCGAACAAGACCATTTGGGGAGGGAGTGATGTTGAGGAGCTCTCTGGTGATGCCCATGGATAAACAGAGCTTTTCAATCGCCCACACAACCACGCTCTGGGTAGTAAATAGGTTCACGTCCTTGTAGTAAATGTCGCGGATGGTGGCAAAGACGCCTCTGTCGAGGTTACCGATAATGAGCTGTGCGAGGCGGAGCAGGGCAACCACGCGGCCCCCAGCGGCAACTGATGTTGTAGGAAACACCATTGGACGGCGTGGAGGTATGGGCTTGATTCGGTCCGTGGGTGGGGTACTGTCGCAGGCCACATCAAAGGGCAAATCTAGTGAAAACTCGCCGCATTGCTCAAAGCAAGTCCTAACACAATCGAGCATCATTGAAAGTTCAACGCTCACGCACTGACGACACATGGTACAAGGGTGGATTGGGGTATGTATGGGAGCGCCGTCTTTGGTCTGATGGGCCCCGCGTTTAGATTGGTTGAAACTACTCAATGGAGGGCAACGCGCAATTAAAATCGGTAGCGCCGGGCGGGGGGCCGCGTTCTTACCGAAAGATGCGCAACAATGCATAGAGTGTCACATGCTGGAAGAGTAGGCGATGAGGCGGCTGACGGCAAAGTCTTTGTCCGGCGTGATAAACACGCAATACGGTGGCAATAGGCGGTGTTGATATGGGCGGTGCATGTGCGACGTCAGACGATGCAAGCTAATGCGCCCCGTGCAGGATGCAGGGCGTCCTTAAGGCTGCTCGAAATATAACGGGGCGAATTGACCAAACAAACAACTTTGAAACCTTCTGCGCGCGCTCGTCCCCGCTCATTGCGCTCAACGTGCCAGCTTGTGATATGCACGCACATGCATACAGGCGCCTCTCTCTCAATAGCGCTCTCGCCCTGCTCTCCCTGCATGATACCTGTCGAGGCCGAGTTGTATGGACCGTACGCGCAGCAGCTAAGTAGCACGCACTGGCTGTGCACGAGCCTGCGGACGCTCAGGTTCTACTACACCGAAAGCGGCGAGTTCACCCTGACGCCATGTGGGCCCGAGGCGGGGATTTTGATCAGCTGCCGCGTTGAGCTGTGCTCGCTCAAGCACCCGTCGCAGCGGTGGCGCGTGTACCGCAGCCGGCCGCTGGTGCTGCACCGGCGGGCGTACCTGGCGGAGCTGGCCAAGACGAGCATCACGCCCAACCTGCTCAAGCTCAAGCGGCCGCGGGAGTCTCACTAATGCAGTGCGTCGAGTGCGGCAGCGCCGTCTCCTCGCTCTACGCGGTGTCTGACAACGATATCAAGGCGACGATATGCGCAAAGTGCGGCAAATTCGCCGACAAGTACATTGAGTATGACCCCGTGCTGGTGGCGCTCGACCTGGCGCTGCTCAAGCCGCAGGCGATCAGGCACGTCGTGTTCAACGCCCTGCTGGACAGGGCCGGCCTCGCGTGGCGCGGGTACATGCTGGTGCTACTTTTCGACGTCTACATTGACTGGGCGCTGCTGGAGAAGAGCCAGAGCCGCAGCGCGTGGCTCGCGGCGACCTCGACCCAGCGACAGTACCTGAGCTTTTTGTGCCTCAGCTTTCTCGACTCGTTGACGATGTTTTGCGTCGTGTGGGTGCTGGCCGCCCTGCTGCTGCGCCGGGGAGGGGCGCGGCTGCTGTTCACGACGCTGCTGCTCGCGTCCATCTCGGAGCTGCTGCCGCTGCTCACGCTCATCTGGGACTATGAGTCGTTCCCGCTGCGTATCTCGTGGTTTATAGTGGGGCTGGTCACCACCGAGTTTCTCCACGTGGTGCTGGCGTGCCACTATGCAGCGGCGATCGCCATCACGGGGTGCGCCATGGCTGCGCGCTGGTGGGTGTGCGAGGGGGTTGTTTGGCCGTATCTTTTATCAATCTGATGTACTGTGCAATCCAAAGGCTGTTTTTGAACAATTTGATGCAAACCAACCAAAGTCCTTTTTTGAACAATTTGATACAAACCAACCAAAGGCCTTTTCTTTTACCAATTTCATACAAACCAACCCAAAGGCCCTGTCCGTTAACAGCCGCATCACTCTAAAGCTCGCTGTAAACCTGTGCTAATTCCTAACTATTCCCTCACCGTCCAGTTCAAAACGTACTCGTAAAAGAACGCAACGCTCGTGAGGTGGCTGCGGAAGCGCAGGCGCTCGTTGACGGTGTGGAAGTCGAGCATGTCCTCGATAAACACCGGGTTGTAGCGGTAAATGTGCTTGGACACGTCCCAGTAGTGCGCGGTGTCGGTGTTGGCGGTCATCACCGAGGGCGTCACGTACAGCGGCTTGCCGTCGAGGTAGTCGGTGACGTCGCCAAACACGTGCCGCGCGGTGCCCGAGAGGATCTCCCACGCCTTGCCGCTGGTCGCGGTGCGCGGGGCCGGGTCGATCGCGCCAAACGTGGTGATGTTAAGCGCGCCAAACTGGCCCTTGGCCACGCGCTTGCCGTCAAACACCACCTCGAGGTCGTGCTCGGCTGCCAGGTCCGCCACGTGCTTGAGCAGCCGCTCCTGCACCTCCTTGACGCTCGAGTGCACCGCGATGCGGTGGTCCACCTGCATCACCGTCTTCTCGGGCAATGCGTTGACCTTGACGCCGGCGTTGAACAGGTCGATCGCCTGCGACGTGCGCACGCTGTACCGCGTCTGCACGTTCTTTTGCAGCTCCTTAGCCACCGCCTTGCGGAACTTGCCGTGCTTGGCCAGCCCGTTGAGCGCCACGCGCGAGCCGTACGGCACGTCCGGCGCGTACTTGCCAAAGCAGCCAAACATCTCAACAAACACAGAGTCCTCGGCGATGTACGGCTCGAACGGGTTGCTCTCGAGCACGTACGCGAGCTCGCCCAGGATCCCGATCCCCGTGTGGTCGGGCGGCATCGAAGAGTGGCCGCCCTGGGTGGTGAGCTCGAGGTTAAAGTCGACGCGGCCCTTCTCGGCAACAGCGGGCGACGAAAACAGCGCCCCGCCGTACTCGAGAACGCCAAAGCCCTCGTCGAGCACCACCTCGACACCGTGGGTGCCGTAGCGCGACTTGAGCTCGGCGGCAAGGTGCTGGGCGCCGCGGTGGCCCTCAATCTCCTCGTCAAAGCCAAAGCTCAGCACAACGTCCCGCTCGGGGACCCAGCTCTGCTCGAGCAGCGCCTCGACAGCCTCGAGCTGCGCAATCAGTGAGTTCTTGGTGTCGGCGCTGCCCCGGCCGTAGATGTACTCGCCATCGTAGTGCCCGCTAAACGGGGCATGGTCCCACGCGTCCCACGTCTGGTTGTTGACGGGAACAACGTCCTGGTGCGCCATCAGCACAATCGGCTTGAGCTTGGCGTCGCGGCCAGGGATCGTGTAGAGCAGGCCATAGTGGTTCACCTTCTCCCTAAACGCATTGGCCAGGGGGAATTGCTCGGCAAGGTAGTCGTGGAACTTGTTGAAGACCAAAAAGCGGTCGTCGCTCTTGACGTCCAGCGACATGTCGTCAAAGCTCTGGGTGGGTACCCGGATCGCTCCCTTGAGCAGCTCGGCAGAGTGCTCGACATATCTCTTGCGCAGGAACCAGTCGGATGGGTAGAACGTCGAGTTGGGTGGCACAATCACGCTCGGCTGTACGCACACATCGGTCAAATCAGGCTGCGATCCAGAAAACACCAGGCCGCCGACCAGAGCCAAACCAAACAGTGCACCCACGGTGATGCCAATCTTATTGACAGTGGGGCTGATTCCCCTCTCTTCTCCTCCGAGTGAAATGGGCATTGGAAAGATCTGGCAGGCGCCCCGCGGTACTCTTTGGGAGATCAGGACATGCATGCTGCAGGCGCCGCCAGCCAATGAGAGGCGAGCGCGGGGCCCAAAGCTGTGGCGAGGCGCGCAAGTTGGGCGCTGTAGTAACTGAAATTCTGCTACTGGATTTTGAAATTGCCATGCTTTGCTGCGACTCGACGCCCGAGCCGCCCTTATCATGCTGGTCACCCCACCAGCTTTCCAAGTGCCGCTAACGGCAAGTGTAGGCGGTAGATAGTGTAGCAGGGATGAATCTTGAGCTAAAACCGCGCTCGCATTGCGCTCGCATCGCGCTCACGCCGTGCCCACGCCGTGCTCCTCGCGCTGAGACGTCCACACTGATTGGCACTGCCACAGATTACCCCTGCAGGACGCAACTGATCTGCACGATGCCAAGAGCTCAACCAACAGCCTAATTAGCGGCCCCTTGGCAATCTCGGCACGGCATCCACATCCGCTCGGCGTGCGCACCAGCCTGTTGCAACGTAGCGCATGCCATTGCGCAATCCACCACCACTCAAGCTGGCTGATTCTAATAAATATCCCTCTAGATAATCCCACAGCTACTCGCCGTCTCGTGCTGATCGCCGTGCAGCTGCACCCCACCGCTCGCCACGCAGCCCCTAGCCCCTGGGCCGCCTGCCCCTCAGCTCGGGGAAGCTGCGGCAGGGTCCAAGGCTCGAGCAATCCTCTTGCGCACACTAGCGCAGCACGCAAGCACTCGCATCGGGCGCGCAACCACCGGCATCAGCCCGGCACCCCCTGCATCATGGGCAATGGAATTATTCGCTGGATGCCGCGCACGCAACTGCAGCAGGCACGCATACATAAGACATTTGCTATTGCTCCACGGATCTCACTCATGCGCGACAAGCCTGCCCAAGACAAGGAACTATTGGGGCAGTTGCCACGGTTCCCGAGTGCGCACTGCCGGCGTGGGGCGCCGTGCGAGCAAGAGCAAAGGTAGGTGCCTGCGCGAATTTCGGCACGGGATTTGCAAGCGTGCTCGAATCAGGGCCGAGTGCGTTGCACGTGTCTTGGTACTAGTGAGCCTGCATATGCTGCAGGAGCCATGCATGAGCTTAAGGCACCGAACAAGTTACTCACACAGCTGCCTGTGGATGCAACGATAGATAAAGGCTTGTGAGCCCAGGAACAAGCTCAGGCCCTGTTAAAACACCACAAACGCCGAAAAACTCGCGCGCCCAGCGGAGTTGGAGCGGTTTAGCTGGGGGCCTCATAATGCATTACATGGCGTAATCCCGCATGTGCATGCATGAGAATGTTTGCTCTGAGCCACGCTTGGTATAAAACCAGACGGCCTGCCATTGTTCAAAACATCAAAATGGGACTTGGTGACAAGCTTAGAGAGACTTTTTCCAGCAACAGCAACGACAACGACCGCGGTAACAGCTACGGTGGCTCCAACGACAATTCGTACGGCGGCTCCAACGACAACTCCTACGGCGGTAGCGACTCCTACGGTTCTGGCCGCGGTGGTAACAGCGATTCGTACGGTGGCTCTGGCTCTGGTGGGTTTGGCGGTTCTGGTAACTCCGACTCTTATGGTTCTGGCCGTGGCAACAGTGACTCTTACGGCTCTGGCCGTGGCAACAGTGACTCTTACGGCTCTGGCAGCGGTAACAGCGACTCGTACGGTTCTGGCCGTGGCAACTCTGACTCGTATGGTTCTGGCAGCGGCAATTCCGACTCGTACGGCTCTGGCCGTGGCAACAGCGACTCCTATGGCTCTGGCTCCGGTTTCGGTGGTTCTGGTAACTCCGACTCCTATGGTTCTGGCCGCGGCAACTCTGATTCTTACGGCTCTGGCAGCGGTAACAGCGACTCGTACGGTTCTGGCCGTGGCAACAGCGACTCGTACGCTGGCTCTGGCTCTGGTGGTTTCGGTGGTTCTGGTAACTCCGACTCTTATGGCTCGGGCAACTCTGACTCGTACGGTTCTGGCCGTGGTAACAGCGACTCTTATGGTGGTTCTGGCTCCGGTGGTTTCGGTGGTTCTGGCAACTCTGACTCCTACGGCTCTGGCTCTGGCGACAGCTACGGCAACCAGCAGGGCGGCTACTCGTCGGGCGGCCAGGGCAACTACGATAACAACTACTAGACAGCTTTTAAATGTGTAGATTAAACCCAGCGCAGCTTGCTCTTGATGGTGTCTGCAATCTCGCTCAGCTCGACCTCCTCCTCGGTGTTTTCAGCCTGGCCAAGCACCTTGAGCTTGACGACGCCGCGGGCCATCTCCTCTTGGCCCAGGATGACCGCGAGCGGGCAGCCCGACTTCTCGGCCGCCTCAAACTGCTTTTGAAGCTTGGGCTTGGCCTTGTACATAAACTCTGCCTCGATGCCGGCGTCCCACAGCTGCTTGGCCACCTTCATGCGCTCGGGCAAAAAGCCGGTCCAGTTGGGGCCGCCGCCAAACGCAAGCACAAACACCTGGGTGCTGGTGGGCCTGAGGTGGTCAAAGGTACCTGCCGCCTTGATGAGGCTAAACAGGCGCTCGACGCCAAACGAGATGCCGACGCACGGGATGTCGCCGTTCTTTTTGCTGGAAAACATGCCCACCAGCTTGTCGTAACGACCGCCAGCAGCAATAGACCCAACCCCGACATTCTCGCTGTTGTCGTCGTCCTTCTTTCTGGTCTTTTTCGCATTGGGAGGGGGCGCGCTGGCGGCGGTCACCACTTCGTAGATCAGGCCGGTGTAGTAGTCGAGGCCACGAGCCAGGCTCATGTCGAGGCTGACCTGCTCAGTGACGCCGTACGCTTGCAGGAACGGCAGGAGCTTCTTCATGTCCTCGATGCCCTCCGCTGCAGACGCATTGGACATGAGCCCCTCGTCGGCGCTGAGCTTGACGATCATCTCCTCGACGCTGCCCTTGAGTTGCACAAATCCACCAATCTTGTCGGCAACCTCCTCATCAAGGCCCTTCTCCACGGTCATCTCCTTGCGAACATCCTCCCAGGGAGCCTTGTCGAGCTTGTCAACCGCCGAAGAAATGGTGCGCACCTTATCCTCGGGGACTCCGCAGTAGCCAAAGATACCGTCGAGGATCTTGCGGTGGTTGAGCTTGATGGTATAGTCCTTGATCTGCAGGTCCCTGAGGACCTCAGTCACAATGGACAGGCACTCTGCGTCGGGGGACATGGGCTCGTAGACACCGGCGACGTCAAAGTCGCACTGGTAAAACTCACGCATGCGGCCCTTGGTCATGGCGGGCTGGTCGCGGCGGTACACCTTGGCGACGTGGTAGCGCTTCATGTTTTGCACGCCGTTCATGGCGACGTAGCGGGCGAACGGCACTGTCAGATCGTACCGCAGCGAGGTGATCTCGCCGCCCTGGTCCTCTAGGTTGTAAATCAGCTTGCTGTCCTCGCCGTACTTGCCAGAGAGAATGTCTCTCAGCTCAAACACGGGTGTGTCGATGGTCTCGCCGCCGTGGCGCTTGAAAATGGTGGTGATGGTATCAAACATTTTTTCGCGGATAACCATGTCCTTTCCGGACCAGTCCTTGGTCCCCTTTGCGGTTTTCAGGCTGAATTTCGACATGGCAATTAAGCGTGTAAGCGTAATGGTAGATGTGATAAAATGTGGGTGAAATTTTAGATTTTCTCGGGAGTTTAAACGAATATTTAATAGACAAGCGGCAGCAACCGCGAAACCGAGAGCTATTCACTCAGAGGGACAAGTGAGGTGAAGCTGGCCTGTTACTCATGGAAGCGGCTACAGAGCTCATCCGCAAGGTGGTGCGGGGCTTTTACGACAGCAAGGCGGTGATTGTGATGGACGCCATCCTGATCCACCACGTTCTGAGCGAGAAGGACCTCATTCAGCTCATGGGTCTGCCGGCCAAGAACCTGCGAGCGGTCTGTGCCCGGCTCAAGGAGGACCACCTGATCAAGGAGGTCAGTCACAAGGACGACGCCACGCGAGAGCACCGCTCGTACATCCAGACGTACTTTTGGGTGCACTTTACCGAGGCGGTGGACTCGATCAAATGGAAAATCCACTCGATCCAAAACAAGCTGAAAAAGGAGATGGACGCCCAGCACAACCCGCAGGACTACATTTGCGACACGTGCAAGACCCGCTACAAGACGCTGGATGCGGTCAATCTGTTTGATCCGGTGTCGGGGGCGTTTGAGTGCGAGGTGTGCAAGAGTCCCCTGCGCGAGGACGACGGCCCGGCGCCGGACGACAATGCCCAGGACAAGATGGGCGAGCTGATGGTTCAGCTCAAGCCGTTCATCGAGTCGCTGCGCAAGATCGACGAGCTCACCATCCCCGACAACTCGTTCCAGAACGAGCTGCAGCAGGCGTTCCCCATGCCGGCCGAGGAGCAGCTCGAGCAGAGCGCGGCGCCTCTGTACGAGGACTTGCCTACGGCGTCCAACTCGCGGCTCCCCGCTGCTGCGCAGCCTGTGTTTAGGGTGGACATCACCACCGAGGCCGAGCGGTCCAAGCAGGCGTCACTCGAGGCCGCAGAGAAGAAGCGGCTCGCCGAGGAGAACGAGCTGCCGTCTTGGCACCAGCAGTCGACGGTTGCTATGCCATTTATGCCCGCACAGGCGGCCAAGGCCGAGGTCAAGGCCGAGGCCACCGAGACCAAGGAGGAGGCAGACGACGACGCCATGGCCGCCTACTACAAAAAGCTGCAGGATACACAGCAGCCGCAGGAGGATGAGGAAGAGGAGGAAGATGAGGATGAATTTGAGGATGTATTGTGAGCTATCAATATCCCACCTCTTTCTATAAATTATCATAACGTCCGTAACTAAAACTCCCAATTTTCATCCGCAGACTGAATCGCCCACTGAAACTTGTCGCGCAGCGTCTTTGTGAAGAGCTTCTCAATGGGAACATCAAACTTTTTGCTGAACTTGACCGTGAGGCGTGGGTCAATGTAGTTCATTTTGGAGGTGCCCAACGACACGGTCGAGTTTTGCTCCTTGTCTTGCAACGAGATGTTTGTGTTGTCGATACGTTCCTGCAGCTTGTCTACCTGCTGCTGCAGCTTGTCGGCGGTGAGGCTTGCCTTGACCTCGTACTGGTCCGTCTCGTGTTCCTTGAGGTACTGCTTCTCGAGCGCGTCGACGCCCGCAAGCAGCTCCTTGAGCGTGTCCTCGGTCACCGGCTCGCTGTCCTTGTCGCCCTCGGCGACCTTGGCCTCGTGCTTCTCCTGCATGCGTTTGTACTTTTTCTGCGCCTTGTCGCGCTCCTTTTCGATGATCCGCAGAGTAATGCGCTTAAAGTGCGGCTTGGTGAACAGCTTGAGGTCCTGCCAGTAGTTTTTGGGCAGCTTCTTGTCCTTGCGGCGGTCGGGGTCCACCTGCAGCAGCATCTTGAGGGCGCGCACCTTTTGCCACTGCAGCTCCTCGATGCGCTCGTTGACCTTCTCGACGCTCGCCTGATGGCCCTTGGCCACGCTGCGCTGATGGTTACACAGAATAGCCACCTCGCGGTTGGCCGCGTTGTAGTGTAGCAGCTTCTCGTTGACGCTGCCCTTGTTTGGGATCTCGTTTAGCAGCCGCTGCATCGTGTACGACGCATTGTACGTCCTAAACACCTTGGCGGTCAGCCCGGGCATGTAGTTTTGCAGGTGCCGGTTGAGGATGCTCGGGTCCAGCCGGTCAAAGATATCGTCGCCCTCCTTCTTGGGGGCCTTTTTGAAGATCTTGAGGTTGTTGAATACCTGCTTGTCCACCTCAACCCGCTGAAAGAACCGGATCGAGTCCTTTCCCAAAAAGTCAAACGTCACAAAGTTTGGCGGCTCGAGCGTGATGTGCTCGTACCGCAGCGAGCAGCAGCCCACCGTGTCGGCCTCGTCCTCACTCTTTTCGCCGCCAGCACGCAGCGCGAGCACGTCAATCAGGTACATGGCGGTCGCCCGCTGCCGCTTGGCCATCACCTCGTCGGTCATCTCCTTGCGATAGTCTGCCCGGATCGCCTCGACGTGCGACTTGAGCTCGCGCGCCTTTTCAAACTTGCGCATGTCGCTCTGACCCTTGATGCTCGAATTTTGGGCCAAAAACACGTACTTTGTGTTGCCATTGATGTTCTCCTTCCAGGTGGCCAGCCAGCTCACCGTCTTGTCGTGGCGCACCTCGGCCCACTCGTGGCCCTCGGGGGCCGGCGGCACCGCGGCGCCCTCGCCAATGTTGATGGTCACCTGCTCGGGCATCACGCGCGCCTTGAGCTTGCCGGTTTTGGGGTGCTTGCCACGGCCGCGAAACAGGCCGGGCGGCTCAATGCGAAAGTTGCCCACGTTCTCCTTGCGGCCATTAAACATGCACGTCTTGAACTGCTCCTCTGCGGCGTCGCGCTCGAGCTTGAGCCGCTTCTTCTCCGCGCTCGACAGGGCCTTTTTGGCCTCGCGCAGGCTATCGTAATGCTGGAAGATTGAGCTGAAATCCATCTTGTCAAAGCTGGTGATCTTGACCGGCCGGTTGGTGGCCTTGTCCTTGGCGCCGCCGGACTCGTTGAGCACCTTGACAAAATCCTCAAAAAAGTTTTGCTGGAAAACGGGGTTGGTGCAGTGGTCGCCCGAGTTGAGCATTGCCCCGAAAAACCCCGCAACCTCCTCAGCCTCGAGCGGTAGCTTGACGGGCTTTTTGTTGTAAATCAGGTGCACACCGTCGGGCAGCGGCTCGTAAGGCGGTGGAAACAGCACGCCATTGTGCTCGAGGGTCTCCCACTTGATAGAATTGTCCTCCACGGTCTGCTCCCACCACTTGACCTCTTCGGGCTCGGCTGATTCCTCTGGGACTTCGACCGGTTGGGACTCGTCGCTCTCTTCCTTGACCTCCTCCTTCTTTGGCTCTTTTTTGGCGCGTTTTTTGGGCTCCGCCTTGGGCGTAGCCTTTACGCGTTTGCGTTTTGGCGCGACAGCAGCCTCGCGAACAGCTGCTTCCACCGACATTTTGATGGGGAAATTACTTGGCGACGGCCGCATCTGATTAAGGTGCCCTTGGGTCACGTGACCAGTGCTGGCAGCTGCAAACGGCGACGCGTGAAGCGCGAGGGAGGGGCGCGTAGGGGAGCACGTAGAGGGGCGCATACAAGGCCCCAAGGGGCGCGTAAAACGGCGCACACGGCAAGAGCAGGTACGGGCGAGCAGTATCATGACATGGGCAGGGGATATTGGATGGTAGGGTGCAGGGTGTGAGACGCAGGGGCTAAGACACACTGTGAGCACAGGGAGCGCAGGCGCTGATCAGCGTGCAATTCGCCCTCAGCTCGCCAAATCAAGCCACCCCTACCCAAGTTCTATCATGCTGGAATATATAAATGCTAATACTGTTAATAAATAATTTAGAGACCACCGCCAGAACGGTCAACGGTCACCAAAAGGTCCGCGCTGTTACGGGGCATAGCGGGACGGTAAAAGAACTTGCGCGACGCCAGGAAGCTGGCACCGGCAGCGCCAGCAACGGCAATGGTCATAGCAGGGGTCATCTTGGGAATGTGGAATGCAGACATTGTTGTGTGAGTTCGTGTGTAGCTTGTAGGTGGGACGATGCCCGTCTTATATACTTTTTGGCCACTCTGCATCATGCATATGCAGGCCAGATGAGGCATGTCTAGTGGGAGGCCAAAGGGGGGTAATGTTGGGAAAAGTGGGGGCGGCAAAAGCAATGTAATACTGCGCGCATTTAGCGTTCCTGCTTGGGCGCCCCGCGCCTGGACCAGCGCCCGCAAAAGTGGCAACTATCGCGGCCATCACTGATTCCTGGCCCACTCTTGCATATATCAGTGACGTCATATTACAAAGTACAGGTATACCGAGATCCGTGCATATCCGCGCGAATACGGCCCCGGCCAGGGGCGCAAAAATTCAATTGCGGCTCAGTGAGAGTGAGAATATACGTGAGCAATTTTGTTTTGGCAATCAGGGCCCCCGTTTCTTTATCAGTCCCACCGGATCACTGTTTGTGATCTCGGATGCGTCTAGTTTTATCTGCTTTTGACCAGGGAATTGACTTTATGGATACTCAACAACTTTGGCCCCCTCAAACAGGTAAACTTTGGATCTTCTGGTGGGGGTCGGTCGCGTGACCATCTTGCTGCCAAGGCGCCTCTGTGCCGATCCGAGCCCAGCGAGGGGGGAAAATGGGGGCGAGAAACCACATAAACGTATATAGCTAGCTGTGGAGCAAAGATCCGGGCGGCGCCTTTTTGAACGGCCACGTAGCGGCCTCTAATTGTGCTCTTGGCGCCCAAACACACTATTGGGTCACACAGGGCCCAAAAGGCAACCAAATAGGCAGAGATTCGCAATGTTTATTTCCTGCTCGTAAATAACGGCCATGCATCTCTGACATCATGCTGCTTGGCTAGCTTGTGGCACCGGATAAGAGGTTGCTAAAATTGCATTATATACACGTACAGGTAGCGCCAGGCTGTAGCAGGAAGCTGCGCGTGGCAAAATTAATCCGCGGCCATCTCGGTGAAAAATGACGTCACATCTAGATGTAGCCAGGGGCGAGCGCGAGGGGCTTGGCGACTAGTACGAGTCTGCTGGCGCGAACCTGTAACAAAGAGCTTGTAGTAGCGCTCTCCAAGAGTTACTGGCGATCGCGTTGCTTGATCATAGCTTGATCATAACTTGATCACGGCTCTTTGATCACGGCTTGATCATGGATCCTTGATCATGGCCGCTTGACCACAGCCTCACGAGGCTTGGCCGCGCCACAAACAAACCACTGCTGCAGGCTTGCGTGACGCTTTTCGGAAAAATAATCGGAGGCCCATGACGTCACACTCATTGCTGCGCAGTCTGTGCGCTCAGATCATATCATGCGTAATGATCTTCGCCGACAGGCAGTGGCAATGCTTGGAGCAGAACTGGAGGTATCAAGGCGAATGCCACTTGTGGGATTGCACTGAATTTGCCCTAGATTTGCACAGGTAAATCCATTTCGACCTGCTCAAGGAGCTTGCTCAGCTTTTGCTTGAGCTTCTACTTGCTGAGCTTCCGCTTGCTGAGCTTCTGCTTGCTGAGATTGTGGTTGCCAAACTCCTGGGGCCTAGCCAGGCCTTTCATTTGGCATTTGCATTCGGCATTTGGAATATGGTTCTAGACCGGGCCAGACTCCTGCAGGCTGGGCCAATCACAACTCGCACATTTATTTTACCTAGCAATTAGCGACGGCGGTATGCAGCAATGGGGACAATCTCTCGCAATCAGGCCGCCAGCCGCTAATCGAGACGCCAGCGGGCCTTTGCTTGAACGGTATTGGCGTGCGGCAAAGTTTTAGCAGCCATATTTTGTGCTGTCAAAGTGGGGTGGCACTCTTGCATATGCGTGCAATACGCGTGCATGAACCCCTCGCGCAAGTCCGGCAGGCACAATGGCTTGTTGAATAGACACTAATTCGCATTCAGATCGGGGAGCTCTTTTAAAAAAGGCCAGGCGTCGCCCCAGCTCGCCGGTGCATTGCTAGCATCGGCTCTTCCCTATCCCATACACCAACAATTGTCCCTTTCCGACGGCCAGTTCCCCCGCCAGCACATTTGAGCGCCAATTTTTCCAAGCCGCAACAACTTGCGGATCTAGACCAAGCTTAGCAATGCATAATTATGCAGTATATATATGCAGTATATATATACCGGCGACACCCCCCGGTATAGTTAGTATGTCCAACAACAACAAGACCTACACTACTCTTAATGGGTGCCCTGTGGCCAACCCCCTTGCTACTCTCCAGATTGGCAGACCCGGACCTCTTCTTTTGGGTGATTCCCACATGCTCGACACGATTGCGCACTTTGACCGCGAGCGCATCCCCGAGCGTGTTGTGCACGCCAAGGGTGGTGGTGCGTTTGGCGAGTTTGAGGTGCTTGACGACGTCTCTCATCTCACTAGCGCCAAGTTCCTCCAGGGCGTTGGTAAAAAGACCAAGCTCGTTACCCGCTTCTCGACCGTTGGTGGTGAGTCTGGTTCTCCCGACGCAGCGCGCGATCCCCGTGGATTTTCGGTCAAGCTCTACACTGAGGAGGGCAACATCGACTGGGTGTACAACAACACGCCTGTTTTCTTTGTGCGCAACCCCATCAAGTTCCCCGTGTTTATCCACACTCAAAAGCGCGACCCCAAGACTCACCTGAAGGACGCCACTGCGTTCTGGGACTACTTTGTGCAAAACCAGGAGGCCCTGCACCAGGTTTTGATCTTGTTTTCCGACCGCGGTACCCCCCAGGACTGGCGCCACATGCACGGCTACTCGGGCCACACTTACAAGTGGGTTAAGGCCGACGGCAGCTTCAACTTTGTCCAGATCCACCTCAAGAGCGACCAGGGCGTCAAGACATTCAACAACGAGGAGTCGGTCAAGATCTCTGGCGAGAACCCCGACAATGCCCAGCAGGACTTGTTTGAGTCTATTGAGCGCGGCGAGTACCCCAGCTGGACTTGTTACTACCAGGTGATGAGCCCCGAGGAGGCCAAGAAGCAGGATTTCAGCGTCTACGACCTCACCAAGGTGTGGCCCCAGAAGGAGTTCCCTCTGCACCGTTTCGGCAGATTCACTCTCAACAAGAACCCCGAGAACTACTTTGCCGATATCGAGCAGGTTGCGTTCTCTCCCGGCAACACTGTGCCCGGTTGGGAGCCCAGCTTTGACCCCGTGCTGCAGCTGCGCATCTTCTCCTACAATGACTCTCAGCGTCACCGCCTCGGGCCCAACTTTGACCAGGTCCCCGTCAACCGCTGCCCCGTTGCGCACAGCCCCTTCTCGCGCGATGGTCTCATGTCCGTGAACGGTAACTACGGCGGCGCGCCAAACTACCCCTCGTCGTACGCCCCCAACAACTACTCGCAGCAGACCAACATCTCGACCAAGGTGAGCAAGCAGGCAGAGGTGTGGGACGGCCCCGCCGAGCAGTTTGAGTGGGACATTGTGGGCCCCGCCGACTACAAGCAGTGCACCGCCACCTGGGAGATGTTTGGCAAGACCAACCAGCAGGACGCCCTCGTCCACAATGTGAGCGTCCACCTCGTTGGCGCCCGCAGCGAGACCCAGGAGCGCGCCTTTGACATGTTTAGCAGGGTGTCTCCCGAGCTCGGCAAGCGCATTCGCGAGGCCACCCTCCAGGAGAAGTCCAAGCTCTAAGCTATAATAAATAGAATTTTAAACGTCACTAAGCGACTTGAGCACGCTCATGTGCACCTTGCGATGCACATAACTGTCCCAGCTGGCATACAGGCTCACGAGGTCCTGCACGCACTCGATGATTTGCTCGAGGTCCATCGAGCTCTTGCCCAGGTACAGGGACAGCTTCTCGACCCTCGCCTTGATCTGTTCAGGGCCGCGCGCGGGGCGCAGAAGCTGCGGCCGTAGCACCAGCGTCATGTATATGCTGGCGGCGGCCACGACATACGGTGGGTACAGCAGCGGAATATCGCTCGCATACGAGTCGTTCACGACTCCAGTGACTCCCTGAAGCTCCTCGGGCGACAAAGTCAGCGTGCTGTCCCACTCACTCATGCTCTTGGAGACCTGCTGTAGAGACCGGTATGGATGGTACACTACAAGGGCGCTCTCGAGCTCGGAGATCATGCAAAACTCGCACTCGGCAATGTTTGAAGCGTCGTTGGGCATCAGGTCGCTCCAGAGCACGCGCGACTCGTTGCAAACTGTCAAAATATGCTGCGGCAGCTCCTCGGCCTTGCACGCCACGTACATGGACGTGGCCACCAATAAAAAGATGTTAATCTCGTTGAAACCGACCTTTGTAAATAGCCGCAGCAAGTATACCTGCGCAGAGCTGATCACCCGCTGGCGAACGTTCAGTCGTTGGCCGAGGGCCTGCACCAGATTGAAGATGTAGATACGCAGGTGGGGGTCCCAACTGTGTAGCCCGTCGGGATCTGCGTACGATGCGATTTGTTCCCTCGCCTCAACGAGCTGCTGCCTCGAGAAAAGCCATGTCTTTTGCTGTGTTGATTTCCAATAGTTACCGGACATGCATGATTACGCAGCGGGTGAAATTGGGGAAATGTCTGAAAACATTGAGCAACCCCGACCTCGCATTTCTGCAATCTCGCATTTTCACAACCTCGTGCTCGCAATCTGGCAACCTCGCAACCCCGAGCAGCCATGCCGCATTGACGTCCCTGGCGCGTGCATATACCTGCAGCCTTCACGCGTCTAATATCACGTGGGCTGATGTCTTTGTACCACCGGCGAGCGTTTGCGCTTGAAAAAAATCATCTGGTCGGACAACTCGTGCAGATGGCCCCGCTGGCCCAAAATTGAGCCCCAGCACCGCTCCCTGGCGCAGTGATAAGCGGCCCCGCACATGCACGTGCATATGCATGGTAAAATGTCACGGGTCCTGGCGAAAGTGCAACATATAAATATCAGCGGGCAATTGCTGAACAAGGCTCATGTCTCCTCCTATCGCAGTGGCTGCCCCGCAGTCCATCCCTCTGGGCAAGACTCACACTCCTGCTTTCAACAAGCTCACGCCCCCCCGCAACGAGAGCACAAAGGAAGATGTGCTCGCGGACCTTGAAGAGCCCGCTGCGCTCGACATCTCCAAGCTCGTTTCGGCGTTTGAGATCACATCTCTCTACAAGGACCAGATCGCCACTAGCTTCAAGAAGCAGGATGAGGAGCCCACCAGCTACAAGTTCGACTACCTGCGTCCCAGCTTCCCCGACTTTAAGGAGCCTGCTCTTGAGCGTGTCGAGGTTGAGGATGCCGGTGTGCGCGCCGACCCCCAGTTCAAGGCACTGCTGAGCTCTGTCGATGAGGTCGAGCACCTGGCACCCAAGATTGGTACCGTGCTGCACGGCTTGCAGCTTGGAAACCTCAACAATATTCAAAAGGATGAGCTTGCGCGCCTCGTCGCCACCCGCGGTGTGGTAATTGTGAGGGGCCAGCAAGACTTTGACATCCAGCAGCAGCTCGCTCTTGGCCGTCACTGGGGCCCATTGCATCGCCACGCCACTACTGCCGTGCCCAAGGGCTGGCAAGAGGACCCCAGTCTGCTCGACGTTCACGTTGTCTGGGGCGACGAGGGCCGTGTCCCCGGGTCCGGTTTCTCGCAAGAGCACCTGTGGCACTCGGATGTATCCTACGAGGTCCAGCCTCCATCCTACACCATGCTCAAGCTACTCCAGGGTCCCCCCACTGGTGGCGACACCAGCTGGACGTCTGGCTACGGTCTCTACGACCAGCTCAGCCCTGCTCTCCAAGAGTATCTCGAGAAGCACGATGCCATTCACAGCGCAATTGAGCAGGCCGCCGACTCTGAGCGTGCCGGAAAGACTGTGCGACGTGCCCCCGTGACAAGCAGGCACCCTCTTGTGCGCACCAACCCCGTCACTGGCCACAAGCACCTTTATGTCAACTCTGGCTTTATCAGGTCAATTGTTGGCGTCCCGACTGTTGAAAGTGACGCAATCCTGGGACTTCTTAACAAGCTGATTGCCACTGACATCTCCAATACCATCCGCTGGAAGTGGCGCGAGGGCGACGTTGTTATCTGGGACAACCGCAGTACGGTCCACTCTGCTTCGTGGGGCTTTTACCCTCATCGCAGGCATGCAGTGAGGGTGACCACCACCGGTGAGCGCCCTTACCTTGACAAAAATAGCACCTCCGAGCAAGAGACCATCGACAAGGCGTTGGGCATTCTCAGTCTCGACAAGGACGGCTCCAAGCAGGGCAACTACAATGATTAACGAATTGAAAGAATGTATTATGAGTAAATGAATTGAACTGAATATCTAAAAAGCACTGGAAAAAGTATTTGAAGCTAAAAACCCAGAGGCCTTGGCGCATGGTAATGTTGCACTTGGTGCAACATTGGGACATATCCTTCACATTTTGGTTGCATTCCTTCTCTGTTATGGCAAACTGGTCCCTCAAGAAAAAGCACGACGACCTCAATGACGAGCAGGTGCTGGCTATTCAGGCCGAGATCAAGGAACGGCTGTGCAGTCTGCGCGCGGAGGTTGCCCAGATGCAGACAGATGCTCAAATGGTCCAACAGGCGGTGAATGAGCATCGCGCCCTGATGATTGCTCAAGACAATGTGATTTCAAGCTTGGAGAACAGGATCAAGGAGCTGAGCCGCTCTCAGAATATCAGCGTCAGGGCAAAGCTCATGCGCCTTGTGAGCATCAACACCTATGTTACTGGTCTCCTTGACTCAAACTACAGCTAAGGATAGGTCAAGGGCTCAAGAGTTGAACAAATATTAGTATTATTGGCTAGCTAAATTAAACTACGAGGAGCAGCATCAAGGCAGAGGCAAAAGTAGAGCCACTACGCTTGGGCGCAGAGTTTGCAGGGTAGACGCCGGTGAAGCTGGCCTCGCTCAACGCGTTGCTGTCCCAGGAGCCAAAGTAGTCAGAGCTTGAAGAAACAGTGACTACCGCGGTGTTGACTGGAGTAGTGGCAGAGACAGAGCTCTCAGAACCAGCATGCGCAGGCAAAGTCTCGCAAGCTTCGCACTCGGTAGTAGTGGCTGTCACCGATAGGGTGCTAAATTCGGTGACCCAGACATCAGAGGAGGCAGTCGTCATGTCGCTCTCGCAGGGGGTAGAAGATGCAGTCGTCACGTCAGTCTCACAAGGTGTAGAGACGGAGCTTCCTGTGCCAGTGGTAACGTCTGTAGGCTCAGGGCAGTCAGTAGTGACATACTCAGTGGTGTAGCTTGTAGTTTCACCATGAGATGATGAGCTCGTCTCGTGCTCATCACACTCGGTGCACACAGTGGTGGTACGCGACTCAGTCAGTGTGCTGTGCTCAGTAAAAGTCTCAACAGTCGACACTGTGGGCTTGATAGTAGTTGTGGTCGGGGTACTTGAAGGAGCACTGACGGTAGTATATGTTGTCAGATAAGTAGTGTAACCTTCGTCGCTGCACTCGGGGGTAACGGTCTTTTCAACAGTCACTACTGTGGAAGCAGGAAGTGTGACAGTGACCACAGGAGAGTTGACAGTATAAGTGATTGTGCAACTGGGGCCCGCGCACGCCAGCGTAGTGGTCAATGTGCTTAACAAGGTGGTTGCCGAAGGGGTCACGGTGGTAACAAGAGTATTGAATACCGTGGTGGCAGCAGCAGGACCGGTCACAGTTGCAGTAGAGTAATCTGTGTAGGTGCAAATACCCTGGCCCTCGGAGATGACGCCGGTGCTATCTCCACTAGCGCTGCAGGGCGCAGTATAAGTGGTAGTGACGACTGAGGTATAAGTAGCACTGGGCGAAAGGGTAGAGGTGACCTGGGTGGTGGCAGTAAGAGTGACAAAGTCGGTCTTCTCCCTGGTGGTGAGATCGGTCACAGTGATTGTGAGGCCATTGCCAGTGCAACTAGTAACGATGGTTGTGGGTACCAGCGAGGTGACTGTCTCAGAGGTAGTGAAAGTGGTCAAAGAAGTCACAGTAGAGGCCTCAAGCGTAGAAAGAATAGTGGTGGGCACAACGTCAGTGTAGGTGGTACCTTCAGTGGACACGACTGTCGACAAGGTGGTGACGGTAGTAGCCATAGTGACCTCCGAGATCACAGTGGTAGGCTCAATGATAGTAGAAGGCGCAAGAGTGGACACAACGGTGGTGGGCACCAAGCTAGTATAAGTGGTGTCCTCCACAGACACAACAGTGGTGGCCAAAGTCACCTCAGACACAACAGTAGTGGGCTCAATGATAGTAGTGGGCAGAGTCACGTCATACTCGGTGGAAATAGTGCTGAACACTGTAGTGGGCACTGAAGTAGTATAAGTACTGTAGTCTGTGGTGATAACAGTCTCATGGTCGGTCGAGATGGCGCTAGTCA
The DNA here is from genome assembly GCA_030562575.1 of Wickerhamiella parazyma. Classification (NCBI taxonomy): domain Eukaryota; kingdom Fungi; phylum Ascomycota; class Dipodascomycetes; order Dipodascales; family Trichomonascaceae; genus Wickerhamiella; species Wickerhamiella parazyma. The sequence continues at coordinate 97,264 of JAKTZS010000032.1, forward strand.
CAACAGTGCTCAGAACAGTGGTGGTAACAAAGTCGGTGATGGCAGGGGCAGTAATTGTAAACAGCTGAGTAGCGGCAGAAGTAGTGGTCTCAGTCACAGTGGAAGGTGCCAGGGTTGACACTACGGTCTCAGTGATCTCAGACACGATAGTGGTCTCAGAACCGGTAAGGGTGACTGTAGTAGGAGGAACCGTGGTGACGTAGGTAGTGGTATAGGTGAAAGAGTCGGTCAAGTAAGAAGTAAGGACCTCATCAGTAGTCAATGTAGTGGTGATAACCGAGGGAGGTGCAGTAAGAGTCAGAGTGCTAACCTCGAGGCTAGTCTGGTAATAAGTGGTCACATAAGTTGTAGGCACAGGAGTAATCTCAGTTGTAGAGATAGTGGAGGTCAGCGTCAAGGTGACAGTGCTTGGGGGAGCAGTTGTGGTCAAAACCTGGGGGGTGAGAGTATAGGTGGAAACAACTGTCTCAAAGGATGTACTCACAATGTCACTCACCGAGACCTCAGTCACAATGGAGGTGACAGGAGGAAGCTCAGTGGTAACGGTAGCAGTCTCATACGAGGTAGTGACGAGCTCTGTAACAACTGTCTCACTGATGGTCTCGTAAATAGTGGTAGGAGGTGCAATTGTGGGGTTGACTGTAGTGACGATAGTTGTCGGGGGCAGAGCGGTGGTGAGAGTGACCTCTTGAGTGGAAGTCACATACACAGTTCTATCAGGCTTCTGAGTGGTCTCAACAGTAGTCTTGGTGATAACGTCAGTCACTGTAGACGCAGAGCAAGTAGTGACGTAGGTAGAGGTCTTGGCCTTGCCGGTGACCACCGAAGTGACAGTGACGGCAGGCTGGGTAACGAGAGATGTAATCTTGTCAGTGTTTGTGACGGTGACAGTCTTGGGAGGCGCAGTAGTAACACTGGTCTGAGTATCAGTAACCACGCTAGTGACCACGCAGGGTTCCCAGGTGTGAGTGACGACCACAGTCTGAGCGGGCTGGGTGCGAGTGACCTCAACAGTGGTAGGAGGCTGCGTAATGCAGACAGTGTGGAAGTCAGTAGTAGTTACATGCACAGTGGTGCCCTGCTCAGTGATGGTCTTGGTCTTGACCTTGGTCTCAACGGTCTCAATGGTGCTGGCAGGAAGGGTAGAAGTAATAGTGTCAGTGACAATGGGAGCAGAGACAGTACTTGTGACTGTAACGGCGGGGTGGGTGGCATAGTCGGTGACGCAGATGGTGTCAGTGACAACAGTAGTCCCTCCGGGGATAGAAGACACCTCAGTGACGTACTCGGTAGACACAGTAGTGGTGAGAGAGGGAGGCAAGGTCTTGGTGCGATCAACAGTCTGAGTGGGCAGAGTGCTGGCGACGACTCTAGTGCTGCCGGGGTGAGTAGAAAAGTGAGTGTGGTACTTGGTCTGAGTGACGCGGACCTGGCTACCAAGTACTGTGGTGATAACCTCAGAGGTGTGAGTCTGGACAATGGTCTCAGTTGAGGCATCGAGGGTCTGGGTAACAAATTGCGTGCTCGGAGGCAGAGTAGTAAAAGTAGTAGAATCGGGCGGAGTGACCTCGTGAGTACGCTCGATAGTGCGAGTAATGGTCTCTTCGCAAGGGGTGAGCACAGTGGTGCGAGTGGAGAAGTGTGTGTTGACCAGAGTTGTTGTCACGGGAGGCAGCGTGTGAGTGACCACCACAGTGGTGGGCTGCTGCGTGAGTGTAACCACAGCAGTGGATGCAGGTTCAGTCTCGCACTCGGTGTTGACAACAGTCTTTGTGAAGGTTTCAGCGGAACCTCTCACGGTGCTCACTGCGGTAGAATACTGGGTGCTGTACTTGGTACGTGTAGAGGCCGGGATTGTCGAGGTGATCACAGTTGTGCTCACAGGGGGGTACACAGTGGTGACACTAGCAGGAGGAGTGGACGTCTCAATCACGGTGCGCTCCGACAGCGAGGTGACGGTGGAGACCGAGCCGCTTAATGTCGACACCACAACACTGGTCTTGGTAACAACATCGGTCAAGGTAGAGGCCGGCAAGGTGTCAGTAACGTAGATGGTGTGAGGCGCGAAAACCTCAGTAGTGGTGGTGACCTTGGGCGGAAGCGTCGAGGTCCTTGTAATGTACTGCGTGTTTGTGACAGTGCCGGTAGTTCCGGGCTGGGTAGTACGATAAATGCTGGTAGCAGTAGAAACAGAGGTCTCAAAATCAGTGGTGGTGACAACCCGAGTGATGGCGGGCTGGGTGACAGTGACGCGCACAGTAGAGGGAGGCAGGGTGGACACCACGGTCGATAGCTGAGTAGAGGTGACGGTGCGGGTAGTTCCGGACTGTGTGGTCACAAAGGTACTGAGCTGGGTGCTTGTAGCAGTGACAGTGCTGGCCTCACAAGTAGAGGTGACGACGTGAGGCGTCAGAGTAGAGTAGACCACGGTAGTACGCACTTGGGGAGTAAGAGTAGTGAGCACAGTGCAAGTAGTAGGGCGGACCACGGTGCTCACCACAGTAGACGGAGGCAGAGTAGTGGTGCGCTCCACGGTTGTGGGGACAGTTTGGCGCACAGTAAAGGTACTCTCATGGACACAAACCTCTGTCGTGGTGAAGTTCTCAGTCAGGGTAGTTGTGATGTTGCGCTTGCTAGTCTCGTGCACGGTGCTGAGCGAAGTATAGGTGCTAAGCACGGGCTTGGTAAAAGTAATTGTGGTGGGAACGCCAGGCAGGGTTACGGTGGAGGTCACGGTGCCAGGGTTCAAAGTAGTCACATAGGTGCTGGTACGGGCCGGCTGAGTGAGGGTAACAGTGCACGGAGTCGCGGTAAAGGTCTTGTAGCTGGGGACAGTGACTGTATCGGTGACATGGTAGGTGGAACCAGGAAGCGAAGTGACAAAAGCGCTAAAGAAAGAGGCGGTAGAAGTAACAGTCACAAACCCTGGAGTCAACGTAGTGACCTGACCAGGAAGAGTCTTTGTGAGGGTGACCGTCTGAGGCGAGCCGGTAGCAGTGACAACAAGTGTAGAAACCTTTGTCTTTGTAGCGGTTGAGATCTCGATTTCAGTAAGCGTAGTAGGGATGTACGTGTGGCAGTCAGTGCAAGTGGTGGAGCTCAAGTAGCTTGTAGTGCAGTCTGTGCAAACATCAGTGCTGGTAAGGCAGTCAGTACCAGTGCAGGTGGCGGTAAAGCAGTCGGTACCAGTACAAGTGGCGGTAAAACAGTCGGTGCCAGTGCAAATATCGGTGGCGCAGTCGGTGCCGGTGCAGGTATCAATAGGATAGTCGGGTGTTGTATAGGTGGGAACAAGGGGAGTACATTGAGGGGGTGCAGTGTTGCAGTTGCCCAGCCATTTGTGGAAGGTCTTTTCGACCTTGCTGGTGAAATCCTTGTGGTCGGTAAAGTGGTTTGAACCCTCAAAATCGAGCTTAAAATTCTTGTCAAACTTGGCGGTCTGGTAGCAGGCCAAACAGTTTGAAACATCCTTCATGTTATCCTTGAGGCCCGAGCAGCAGGAGCTGGAGAAGCCGCACTTTGAGCCAAAAGTGAGCTGGGTCTCGCAGTGGTTCCAGCACTTTTCGTCGAGCTTGACGCTTGCTGCGCAGCTAGAAAGACCAGAATTGCGGTTTCCTCCAAAGAGACTGCCGAGGGAGCCAAGGGAGCCAAAGGTCTTTTTGACAGGGTCGACGTTGTCGGCAAAGATGGCGTCGATCTCCTGCGTAAAGTCCTTAGCGGCGACAAGGCCGAGTAGGAGAGCTACTGGGATCATTGCTTGGGTTTGAGACGGTGGCCACGGGCTACTTTTGAGGGTAGTTTAGAGTTATGCGGCATGCTGCATGTGAAGATGCGCTTAATGCGAGAGCTTGTTAAACTGAAATTAGAGTGGTGAGAAAGCCTGGATATAGCGAGTGATATAGGGCATGAATTGGTTAATTGTTTGTTGCACAAAGTGTAGCTCGAGGTGTTGCATGTGGTATGCCATGCCGACACTTGTGAGCGCGAAGCGAGAGCGTGTGGTGAGAGCGTGGCAAGAATTGCAAAGCTAAACAAGATTTACTGACAAGATTGGCCTCGGTCTCGGGGTGGATCACGAGGGCTAGAGTGTGTAAAGATTGATAGTTGAGGTTTCAGCTGGGAAATGGTTGTGAATCAAGCGAGGAATTTCATAGAATCATCCTGAGACGCTTAGGGGCACCGTGCTTGTGACCACCCCCAGGCCCCCCCCCCCCCCCTTGCCCTCGTTGCTTTGTGCCTACATCACACCTCCCGGCCGCTGACTTTCCACGTCATGTACAACCTGTTTCGAATTCTGGCAGATGTCGTCCACTGCGTGAGCATATACTTATTTATCGGCCAGATTTTCGCCCTGCAGAGCGTCTCAGGCCTCAGCTACAAGACCCAGCTCATCTACTTGGTCGTTTACGCCAGCCGCTACCTCGACCTGTTCAAGGACCCGTTTCGCTCCTTTTACAACACCCTTTTCAAGCTTGTATACCTTGGGACCTCGGGCTGGATCCTCTATCTCATGAAGGGCCAGTTTCGCAAAACCCTCAACCCGCAAATCGACACCCTCAAGACGCGCTACCTCTACGGCGGCGCCGCGGTTATGGCCCTTCTTTTCCACCTCAAGTTCACCTTCACTGAGCTCATGTGGTCCTATAGTATCTGGCTGGAGAGTGTCGCCATTCTCCCTCAGTTGTTTATGGTCCAGCGCACCGGTAAGGCCGAGGCGCTCACCCCGCACTACATTTTCGCATTGGGTGTCTACCGCGCCCTCTACATTATCAACTGGATCTACAGATGGGCTGTGGGCAGCCCTGTGGACTGGATCTCGGTCACAGGCGGCATTATCCAGACTGCCCTCTACTCTGACTTTTTCTACGTCTACTACACAAAGGTCATCCAGGGCCAAAGCTTCACCTTGCCCACCTAGAGGGGTAAATAAAAAATAGAGATAGCAAAAATAACCTTTGACCTGCGACATCTGCGAAACTAGATAGAGTTGAGATACCCCTTGAAACTACGCCTGGCCCGTCTATATAGGTGCTCTGCGAGACGACGATACTACAATGCAATTCACTCCTTTTATTCTCGCTCTCGTTTCTCTCGTCACCGCCGCTCCTGTTCAGGAGCAGGCTAGCAATGTCATTTTGCAGGGCGCCCACTCTGGTATGGTCAATGCCCAGCAGACCCACGATGCCCTCCTCAACCAGATCAAGAACGACCCTGCCCACGCCAACGCTGACCGTATTTCGGCCTACATTACTGGCGCCGACTCTCAGATTGACAACTCCATCGCTACTATGTCCCGTGCCCTTGCACCCTTCACCGGTGGCATGTCCACTGCCATTGGCAACTTCCTGCTTGGCCCCTTTGTCCAGTCTGTGACCAACGGTGCTGAGGTTATGCTCGCCAACGTCATTGGTGGCGGTATGGACCGCGCCAATGCTGCCCAGTACGCCCGTCTCACCGGCGACTACTCTCGCCTCGCCGAGTTCGCCACCAAAAACAATATCGACGCTTCCAAGCTCATCAACCTGAACAAGCAGCTCGCCAACTCCCTGCCCAAATAATTACGGCTCGCCAAGATCTTTCAACTAGTAGTATTTACATACCTGATCTAGTACTATATCTCATAATTTGCCTATACAACGATGGTGCAGGAATGCATTCTTGAGAATAGACATCAAGCAGAAAAGAAGGCCCTCTGATGAAAACTCGCAGGAATGGGCTTCACACTCTCAATGTGCCCATCCAAGCGTATACGCTAAAGCTGGCGCAGATACAAATAGCATGGATCCTTGATAGAACTCACCTTCAAACCACGACCATATTAGCTTCTAGACCCTTGGTTGATTAGCTGTCCAGTGTTCAAATACGGAATAGCTCCACATGGTGGCATAAACAGTATCGGCGTCAAGCGCGGCACACAAAAATAACAGTGCAGCGGCCGATACTAACCGGATCGGTGTGAAGCGCGTGTAAAAAGATTATCCCTCAGGTTCCAAGTGGCTTTCGCTACCTCGTGATCTCGGCACGGCGTGGTTTCATGCACAAAAACCCATGCATGTGGGACCTTGCAGCCTGACCACAGGTAGACTCAAATTTGCAAACCAAACCAACGCATCATCTATGGAGCTAACAATTCGAAAAGAGTCGACCCCGATTTCGTGGGCTAGCGGAGCCGCTATTCCCGCTTCTGCTCTGCTGGGAAACTCTTAAAACCAATCGCTGCAAGAAAGATATTTTAGAGTAGCCCAGGCAAAAAAATTCAAGCATTGCTAGAGTTTGAGACATATAGCAGCAGGTGCCTCATCCTGGCGGCAAGCAATCTTGACACGGCGTCACGACTGCTCTACCGTAACAAATATATAAAGGTTCCTCCGATGCATTTCTGGCCAACAACTGGATTAAGCTGAAGTACAAGATGATGACGATGCCAAGTCTCGTCGAGAAAGGCGGATCACATTATATTATGCACGGCGATCGGCGTCGGAGTTCGCACGCGGCCATTTCTTTATCAGCCCCTCATCGTAACGCATCTATCCAGCACGCGGAAATACCACATTCATTGGAAAGATCAGTAAACAATCGGAACTGGATGAATGGGAGTGTCGGCAAGCGTGCCGCGCTTGAGGTCGTACTCCTGGCGGGACTCCCGGCGGAACTCGCCTTGGAAAGGAATACCGAGTAGCATTGGATACTTTTTGGGGTCAGGATTGGTGTAGAAGGACACAGGGACAGAGAGGGACCCGGTCTCGAGCTAAATGGTGGTGTAATTGCGCATCTCGCGAGTGCCATACAGAGAGTGGACGCTTATGGACTGCACAGTGCAGAGACTGTCAATAGTCGGTTCTTTTATAAGACTGTTCACAGTTTGCGCCGCCCTGCACGCCTAGCTGCGATATTCTTGGTTGGCGTGAAACTCATCGGCCTCGTAGGTGCTGGCCTGGGCGTTGCGTTACCAGCTGCGACACTGGCCATTGTTGCCCTGGCCTTGGCCCTGCTGGCCTCCCTGGCTTTTCCGGGTATTATTGCAGCCGCCGTTGTTGTTGTTGTTGCGGCGAGGCGTGGCAGCCTGAGTGCGCAAAAAATACTCATAGAAGGGAAGTTCGTCCATGCTAAACCTCATGAGTTTGGTGAACCAAGTGTGGTTGGGCTCGACCCAGTGGTTGAGGAGCTGGCGCAGGGACATGTCGTCCTGCGAGGAGGCATTTAAGGCGTGCACGTAGTCGGCAAACTGCTGTGCGTAGAAGTCGCCACCTGCGACACGGTGTTGGCTCTCATACAGGCGTTGGTGCTCGGAGGTGACCACACCGCGACTGAAGTAGACATTTTGGAAAGCGGCCTTGAGCTCGGCCCAAGTGGCGCGTGGGTAGGTTCTCATAGTGACGGGCGCCCATACTCCGCCTTCGCCCAGGAATGCGCGCACGAGAAACGGAAAAGTGCATGAACTCGCGCATGTATAGAGCTGAGCCTGCGGCTTCACAAGTTGTCGTCTGCTATGGGTTATTGTGGGAGTTGCCATGGGTTCAAGCAGCAGATTGCGCAAATCCCCTGTGTTAATGTGCGTTCTAGTCAACAAAGACTCTGACACACTAGAGGCATAGGCTGATTTGGAGCTGAATGATTGTACCGCACTTGGACCTCTTTCAAGGTGAGCAATCAATCCGAGCAGACAGTTTCGCTGTGGTTGCAGAGATGCTAAAGGCTGTCCCCGGCGTTGTAATGGGTACATCCAGAACCGAGCACGGCAGGATGTATGGACTTAATAACGATATTTGAAACCGCCTTCATGCATCTTACGGCGCTCGGCCCTGGATCTATGCATTTCATCATGGTCAATGGCTCTTAAGCACCTGCTCCACTCAAATGTTTTTTCCGACTTTTTTTTTTTCCCGACGGTACATTGGATACGCAGCCCAGAATAGTACTTGGCATTCTACAACCTACCTAGATATGCTCGGGTTCGTGCGATTTCTTGTTTCCCGAGCACCACACCCGCCAGTTCGTCGGATAGTTTGATGACTAATGCTATTCTCTCTTTTTCTTTAAAAATTACTAAGCCGCCAAAAAAATTCTGGTTTAGAAACCAGTTTAGCAGTCAAAAATTTTTTCAATGTAACGTCCAAGGGGGGTTTTCCCTAGAATAGGAGCATAGGGAGCCTAGGAC